>KK121892.1:323831-356554 GCA_000611955.2 Stegodyphus mimosarum | reverse complement strand
ATATATTTATTTATATTAAATATGTAATATTTCCTTACCTAATGCTTGTTTTTAAAGCGCATACTCTTAACTGGCAGCTATTAGCGCAACAAGTTCTACAAATTTCTACAGGTTACCACTCTTTAGGAAATAAGGTATTAGTTTTCCTTCCAAAACTAACTATACTGTAGGCTAGCTACCTCTTTACTTTAATTTTTAGCTCCTTTAAATAAAATAAAAATAATCGAATGTAAAAATTCGCTTTGAAAAACTTGTAAGTTTAATTCCACTAGTCAAGAACAATTCCTCTGAAAAAAGCTTTCCACTGTATTTACCACGTTTCTTGAAATACGTGAATTGGATGACAAATTATCTAAATATAAGAATTAATAACCCTGGATCTTCCATTAAAATTTAAACTTAAGCATAATTCTGCCAACAAAACAGTACCAACTACAACTGTACTTGAACATTTTCAAATACGTGATTTTAACATCATCAAAATTCCTAATTTGGATATGATTCCCAAAGTGACAGAAAGATTTTTTAAAAGATCAATTTATATCTTACAGCATAAATCACTTTACTTATATGGGCTCAACTCTTGCCTACGAAGTGTAGCAAATCACAAAGAAGCTATAATTATAGTCACTTTAAAATGTACAGTAAGAAGACATTTAAGCTGGACAAAAGGAGGTATAAGAAAGATTAAAACATTTTTTGCTACAATGAATACAGAAACAATACAAAATAAATTTAGCAAATTACGACATGCTGAGTTTTTCACTAAAAATCTCCTTAAATTACTCCACATTTGCAATAATAAAATTTTATGGCAACTACTTAACTATTTTTAACAACACTATATAGGTTTCCAAATTATTTAAGACCTAGTCATTGACTTCTGTAATTTTAAATTGGAAAAAAGCAAAATTCTAACTGAAAAAGTTTACTATTAACTTTAATCATCCAGTTTATGATTCACATAACATTAATCAAATCTTAAAATCCTTTTAACATCTGTTTTAAAATAACAAACACAAAGCAAATCCCTGTTTCAAATATACAGAGAACTTAATCACTAGCCACCATGATATAGATTCTAAAGCTACCTGACGGTGCAATCAGCCAGAATATCATACTTTTGTGGATCACCGCCAGGAGCATATTATTATCGGAGATAAAAAATAATAGAAGACCTCGCTTTAAGAAAATTAATGCAATTAGGAACAAAATTTAGACCAGTATTAAAAAACAGTAAGAAATTCTGCATCGCCACCTTTAAAAATAACTTGAACTCATTTATTGTTCCTACCAAGTTGGAAAACTAATTTGACCCCTACTACAGTTTTAGAATGGAAAGCGGCGGTTTTTAACAACTTCAAGCATAACTTATTTCAGACTTGCAAACTATTACAATTCAACCTCAACAAAAAAGACATTACTTATAAAATCTGTCGGCTTAGACAAAAATTCATCATCACTAAAATTAACAAAGCCAGTTGATAATTTCAGTATCATTTGAAAAGTCTTTTACTATTACCACATTAAAAATGACCTTAAGAATACTATTACTTATAGGAAGACTAATTCTAGTATGACTTCCATTGAAAATAAAATAAGAGCATCCCGCTGCAAGCTTAAATTTTCGTTACAAGAGACTGAAACCGTTTTTCTTACTTATATGCACTTCTTAAATTTCACAAGTCTCCAATAAGTTCAGTGCCTTTGGCACTAAAAACCACCTTAATTGAATTTGACTACAACTTTGCTTCAAAGCTTAAGAAGATTCTTAGCCTCATTACAAATTCGGTAAATCAAGAACACGGGTACAATTGGATTATTAATAACCACGTACAGTTTTGTCTTCAATTTAAGATCTTGAAGTTAAAAATATTAATTGCTACGATTTCGAAAGTTTTTATACTTCACTCTTATTAACCGAAATTTTCATTAGTCTTTTAACACTACCTAATATGTTTTCGGTGATATTTTCAATGGTTACATAAGAAAATTGGTATATTTACCTCAAAAGTGTATTATTTCATAATTACATTCAATTTAATAACACCATTTTAAGCAGGTAACAGGGTTCCCATTGGGCTCAAATTCGCTTTCTGCTATTTGTAACCTTTACCTCTTCATTAAACAATTTATATTTCAAAATCCTTAATCAAATCCTTAATCAAAAAATTCTTAATCTTTATTCCTTAATCAAGATAATCGTGTTTGCATTTCGTATATTTTCAGATGGCATCTTAGTAATTAATAATTTTGAAGAAATTGATAAAAATAACATCTGTATCACTTGCTTAAAACGTAACAAGACGAATCAACAGCAGGAAAATAATTATTATTTAAATTTGCATATTTCAGACTGCAAACAAATCAAAACCTATGACAATGAAGATAATTTAATTTCAATACTATTAAACTCATTAACTGGCATTCTAATATTTCGAAAAAAGTAATTTTAAATACTATTCTCAATCACTTGCTCAGAATCAAAAATGTTTACAATTATATTAACTTTTTTCAAGAAATTCGACTTTTAATAAATCTACTTATAGGAAATACAATTCCCAAAATTAAAATTTACCAGGCACTAAAAAAGCATACATCAACTACAGTATGTAAACTACATGTAAACAGAAATATGATAAATTTACTCTCAACCGAAAGGCGGTTAACGAAGGATGATTTTTCATGGCGTTTACTGAAAATTTGTAATTAATCTCTCTGTAAAATATGTAGATATTCTCTCGGAATTTATATTTTATAACTGTAAACTAGTCTGGCGTTTTCCTTTTATTAACAAAGGACCAACTCTTTTCAAAGACGAATTAAAGCTCAATTACGTTAAGATTTTGCGCTTTTAATTAGTCATCTTCATTTTTCCTCTGCTTTAGTCAGATATAATTTTCAAATAAAATTTCTTTACAAACAACAATTTCACCATTTTATCAACCATTTTCTTCTCACCATTTTCTACGGCACCTGTTTCTCAGACTACTTTAAACAGTTGCAATGGGACCGCAGTTTTGAGTCAAAAACTCTGTGAAATGCGAGCCCTTAGGAAAATAAACACCAACCCATTTTTATATAGCATTTCAGATAAGATATTCCCACCCTCCTTTTACTGCAGTTTCAAGATTTTTACAGAATATATCCACCTTCCTTTTTACACATATTTCAAACTACAGGTATTGACAGCCTGCTTTTTCGGCTTCAGAAATGTGTTAGCCATTTTTACAATACCTCGCAGTTTGCATACGTAAGTTTATTTGCCAGTTTTCATTTTTATAATTTTATAATTTACAGCAGTGAAAGCAGAATTAGTTTTGGAATCCCCCAGCTCCAAAAACTAATTGCAATTTTAATGTAGTTTTCTTATTTCGGAAACTGGAAGTTTCTTTATAAGTTAAGATTTTAGTCTTGTGATTGAGTTTCACTTTTTTTTAATGGTGTTTATAAAATTCGCTCGTATGTTTTCGTAACTGATTAAAAAGAATAACGTTTCAGAATGTTTTTACTCTCCAATCTTGTAATTTTGCTTGATTCACAACATTTAATTTTGCTTGATTAATTTTGATTTATTTTACAAAAAAGAAAAAAAATGTTTAGGTAATTGTAAGCAGCCCTTCGTTTCATTTTTGTGCATCGACTGTAAACAATTTTGTCCTTTTTCAAATTTCAGCTTTTAGCTTCTTTAATTCTTGTTTTTGATCCCTTTTTGGTTTAATTCCTATTTGTGTATTGCGTTCACAAATTATTGTTCGGGCGATTGTGCATTACTTTTACATATTATTGTGTATTAGGTATTATAAATCTTTGATAAATACAACTGTAAGGTCCGACGTTCCGTATAAGAAATAACATTTTGGAAGTTCTCCAAATCGATATTTTAAATTAAAATTGACAGAACATAAATATTTTCCTTATTTAAAGTATTTCTGTAACTGGAAGGCATACGTCAACAACCTCCCGCTGATTAAATGCAGCAACGAATGTTTCTCTGCGTTACTACTTTCACATTGCTATGTCCTGATTTTATGCCTGTATGACCTAGGATCCTATTAATCTTCATCGTTTTACTATTCGCTTCAATTTTGAGTGCTGTAATATATAAAAAACCTCTTAAAAATCCACCAAAAAGATCAAAAAATAAAAATAAAAAATCTATACCAAATTACCATTCTAATTTAAACTTCCTCAAGTCATGTTGGTTTCCACTAATTTCTTCTTAAATTCTATTTATGTATTTTTTTCCTGTTTATGTTTACCATTTTATTTTTATGATGTTGATGTTGATGGATTTTATGCATAAGCATTCTGTAAAAAAATATTTCTTGGTTCTCATGTCAAAAACCAACCGTTGCAAAAATGTTGGCCGTATAAGGACTTTTATGAATGCGGTATATATTATTAAGTAATTTTTTTTCCTATCATTATTAGCAGGCTGCAAAATCATCGAAGCTATTTATTGGAAAAATATTTAAGTTTGTATATATGAAGCTATTTTAATAATAATTTATGTATTTTAGATTCTTCTGTACTGTGAAATAATCAGGTAAAGAAAGATTAGAAAAGAAGATTAAATCAAAATTTATTCGTAAAAGTACTATAACAGAATTTTATGTACCAGCTTCAAAATAATATATGCGTTTAAATTTTGCACACTTACTCTAAATGCTGTGATTTGTCACATAGGCCTCTTTTATAACATATACCTTTTTAATATTACCTAAGAAGCTTTTAATGTGCTTGTACATTTCCATTATTCTTTTGTATGTCACTTATTTAACTGATTAAAAGTTATTAACTCATAAATATACTAAACTATAAATTTCAGCAATTGTAATCTTCTTACTAATAATGCTATTAATATGCATTAAAATACATAATGTTACGAAAGCACTGAAATGTGCATTATTCATACTTTGAAAAGTTGAAGTGTTTATGAATGATATGCTTGTCGAATGATATACACGAATTATCTAATGCATTTAAAATAAAGAGGCATTTCTTATGGTATATGTTTTGAGGAATTACTATCAATGAATGTCTTACAAACTCATAATGCAGTTTCTTTTAGGTCATTCTGTACTTCAATAATGGAAATCCAACTAATACTCGCAAACTTAAAGATGCTGTTTGGGAAGTGGTGGAGTATTTTAGAGGTAAGCTATCTTGAGAGGCAGATATTTATAGCAAAATGTTTATTTTTCTTTCTAGTACAGCTAAACAAACATGGAAATAAACTATCTTTGTGTTCGAAAGGCGTAAACAATTGTTCCTAAGTAAAGAAAAAATAAATAAAATGTCCCACCGAGATTGTATTTGGACTTTAGTTAAACATAAAAATTGAAAAACGTTTCCAATAAATTTCTTTATTAAATAATATTTATTGGAGCTTTTTTCTTTATTTTTCTTATTTGCTGTACGTTTAAACTACCAAAGCATTAAAGAATATTTTGAACAATAAAATCCAGATACGAGAAATTACATAACTTATGCATTATAGTGTATACTGGATTTTTTCCTACTTATATTTAATAGGATTTTATGCTGTACGTTATACATAGACAGTTGTATGACACTTAGAATCCCTAACAATTGCCCCATTTAAGCCACTGCTACTATAGCTGGCTTGTTTTAAGAAAAACATAAAATATTCAGTTAATACTTAACCATCTAAAAATGTCCATTATTCATTAAAATGAATTATGTAACCTGAAAAGTGAAGTAGGCTCTTACCGACACAAAAGCTTTTCACATAAGACGTTTCAACTTTCTTTTCTTTATGTAATATTTTCGAGTATATGCTTGTTCTTAATAAAATTCTCTGATTTAATTCGCTTAAAATAATATTTCTTGGAAATGTTTGATATTTAATCATTTAATTTATACAAAGTAAAGGGGAATATTTGTGAAGTTTGTTACTATATTTAAAATTACTGAAAGAATTTTTCTTACAAATCCTTCCATGATTTTTCGTTAATTATATGTAAATGAAATAGAGCACTGATTTCTAATGTATATGACACAATTGCTTTTCTGCATTAGGCACTGTCATATTGATTCATATTTTTACTAGCATCCTTTAAATGCACTGTTTTGTTGTGTATTTCAAATTTATGTTGTGATAAAAAAAAGTTCTTCTAAATTGGCTAAAATGAATAGTCAAGCATTTGATAAAAGCTCTGTGAAAGATAAAGCCAGGACATAAAATGAATAGCCTATTTTAGACAAACTAGGGAGTCCTGGAACGATGGAAAGAGGTCAGTGACAGATATTGCTTTTCTTCATATTAGCTAGGTATGTGATGTACGGTAATGAATTTCTGTTAAGGGCAGTAAGACGATTTCAGCAGGGAGTAGCTTGGAAATTTTCATTTACAACAACCTAAATATTTTATGAATAAAATTCACTGTTTTATTAAACTATTTTACATATAGAAATTATGCATTAGTATTATTATAATATTAAAGCGAAAGTTTCATTTTTACTTAAAGTATTGCATCTTTGGAAAGTAATCGAAAGCTTGCATTAAAATGATAGGCTTTGAGATAAATGGTCACACATAAGTACGCATAAAAATATTTCGTCTCAACAGAAGCCTTTTAAATTTCCAGGGTTATTTACAAATATTGCATTTTTCAAAAACCCAAGAAATTCGTTTTTGAATCGAATGTGTGTTCTGAATCGCATAGTAACATACAAATATGGAAGATATTTTTAATGCAATATAATATGAAAAACCTAAAAAAGGAAACATGTTTAAAAAAAATCAACGAGTCGAAAATTCATTTCTTCTTGGAAAAAAATTTTAAATGTGTTTATCCAACATTATTCCGTAAGAAATATTATATAATGTAAAATTTATATTTGTCTGGTGATTGCAATTTTATAAAGGTTTACCTCTATACAATCAAATTTCGTTGAGGGGTCACCCCTCGGACCAAGAAAAAATAGCTTATTATTCAGATTGCCCCTTGTCTGGAGTTGTAATAAGCCTTTTTGGAATAAATGAGCAAAATATGTAAATAAATAAAACAAAATTATGAATAATAATTCTCGTTAATTAAAACAAGGAATTCTGACGAGGTGTAAGTAGTACTTTAAACTTATATAAAGTATTTGATGATTATTTGGATTACGGTTAACTACTTTAGGTCTATCTGTTGATTGTAAGGACTGCTCATCAGCGTCGGAAGGTAAAACCGCTTAATATTTCTACTTAGTTTTATATCCCGACGCACGGTTAGTTGCATAGGAAAGTTTTTTCCTGCATGGGAATTGACGGAGTACCAGTCAGTTTCCGATAGAAAATCCTCCACGAAGGCATTCCTCCTCATAGTCAGATAGCCCTCGAGTTGCTCTTTCGTAACGAATTGACCTAACCTAATCTAAGCTCATGAGAAGGCATATCTTCGTGGAAGACTTCATAAAAAATACTAGATCATTTTCACGTCGCACTTCGGGAAAGCCGCTTTATAGAAGATAATAACTGTCATATCACAGAAAAGAAAAATATTTTGAAACTAAGCCTGATTTTTGGAATAATTTTTAATAAGTCTACTTTTAATTAAAGTAAAAGTAACATTCCGAATAACAATTATTAGAAGTTCAAACAACAGCAATTAGGGTAATTTTTAAATCTTCCTCCTTATTCTTTCGTAAAACGTTCGAAACTGGTACGGCAAATTTATAAAAATTAGCGCTGTTTGCTGTTGTTTGAACTTCTAATAAGTTTACATTCAGTTTTGATGCAAACATTCATGGTCTTCAATGTTGTTTCGTGAATAGACAGCAGATATGTTTTAACCACACATCAAGTCTCCAAAACATTCTTTTTAGCTGGTACTTACAGAGAAATTTCCTCGGAGTCGTTAAATATCTTGCACCAAGCAACAAATTGTAACTCTCTTTCAAAAAATTGATCGAGAATCTGAAAAAATTTGAAAGAGATTTCTTCCCTTAATTGTTAGCCAAACGATGGGATTTGAAATGAGGCTGCAATGAAATTTGCGAAACATGCATACTTCGCTCCCTAGGGAAATAAGTAGCTCACAACTCTATGTGTTCTTGATTAAGAGACACCGAGTTCATTTATTTCTAAGGAGCAGTACCATTACTGCAGTTTGAGAAAAAGTTTTGAACAAAAAGTATCTTTTCTTACTGAAGAATAAATAATTTTGATTCCCTCGCGAGTTTGAATATACCCAGATAATAAGAATTAAATGGGACCGAAATAATCTGACGTAGTAACAGAAGTGATCTACTATCCAAATGGCCTGCTAACGAGGTTTGATTTTATTTGAAAACCCTCAATTTGAGAAAAAAAGTTAAATACCATATAACTTACTCTATCAATTCTTTTCACAGTTTTAAAATTTTCCCTCTATTATATTTATCTTGTGATGTAGCTTTCTGTTTTATTTTATTTTATTTTCCCAGAATATTTACAGATTCTCGTTTCTTGCCCGATATTTTGAACTATTTTTTCATCTTTGCAAAATCAATTTTTCCGAGTCTAGTACAAGTGGTACTGCGTAGACTGAGCTCTAAAGCTTTATAGGGTTAAACAGCTCCATCAGACAAAAGCAGCTTTATTAAAACGCAGAACAGTATCGACCTTTTCAACTTTCAAAGTTCTTATTGAAATAAAAATAAAAAGAACCGTGCTTTTAGGAGCTTTCAGTATGTCTACGGTTACACATTAATATATATATGCATCTTAGATTAAAATTTGTGATAGCTTCCTTTGCTACTTGTAGGCCTGATGCTAAAAGGGATGCTTGCACGAATAAGTTTCCCATAAATCAAGAATGATAATTTAACAGGTGCTTAGAAAGTGCTTAGAAACTACCCTTTTAAACGTAGTCTCTTTGAAAGACGGACGTGATTCTGCTAGTTTATAAACTTAGCCTTAATTTACTAGAGTTTGACACCTCAAACCCGGATATGTTGTATAACTGCGGAATCCACAAAGCTTTCTCTCATTATTTTTCTCTTTAGCATCGTTTTTAATCAAAGTTGGAAACCCGACTGTTGGAAGGGTTAATTTGGTTCAACCGCCTTTAATTGCCTTGCATGTAAAATCTCAAATTTGGTTTGACTACTTTAAAATTTTACTTCAATTTATTGCCATTTTGTAAAATTTTTGTAATTAATGTTACAATGTGCTGCTGGAATTTTTGAATTGGTAAGACTAAACATAATTTTGAATGTATTAGTGCATTTAACTTTCTATAAATATTTGTGAAGAAGAAAAGCTCAAATAACTTTATTTTATTCTTATAGAAGCGACAATTTTAGCCATTGGTAGCAACACCGAAGCACTTCAAGTATTCACGCGTAATGATGATACAGATATTTTCTCAGAGAAAAATGTAGATGCTTTGGTTCCCAAGTTGAAATCTAGAATTTGTAAAGGTAAGATTCCACACTGGTTATATTCTCTAGCTCCTTTATCATTCTTCAAATAAATAAATAAATAAAAGAAGAATTTATAGGTAGTTTGTGTTTATTTTAACTACGAATTAAACATTAAGCTGAAGTAAATCTACTTCTATGGGTTACTTAAGAAATCAACGAAAATTCGTCATTTTTTAGCAAGTAAACTAAATCAAAGTTATAGAGTAATAACTTGTGCAATTCTAAGTTAAAAGTTCTTTAGACCTTCCTAGAATATCAAGCGAGTTATCGCTCCGTCTGTAGATGTAGGTAAAAGTCATATGAAGGTTTTTAAATAATTCTTTTTATTAAAGCTTGAACTGAAGACAGGCACATCTTCTGCGTACAAACAAACACCGCCAATTGCGGCGATTAAATAATAGAAAATTTAAATTGCGATTTAAAATGAATTAGATCGGGACTACTCAAATCTGCCTAACTAAGCATTGACTCGAAGCTTTTAACGACGCGATCTAACTTCGGCTAGCAAAAGGCTAATGCCGGGATACTAACTTAGCAGAGTTAGGCGAGGGAAAGTACAAGATGCGGGAGTCGCTGCCAAAAGCTGTTTCTCTAATAAATAGTCATACCTTATTTACATCCTAGAGAGAACTACCAAAAAGGAGAAGTTATAGTACAGATCGAATAAGAAAATGAGAAATGAAATAAATGAAAATAAGAAGAGAAGAAAAATAGAAATGAAAATAAGAAAATGAGTTAATTAACATAACATATAAGATGAGCCAATGAACTAACATAACCAAAAAGCACAGTAAAGCAAATGACTGCCTGGTAGATTAAGAGTAAATAACGATTTGGCACTTGTTAGGTCATATGTTATGCCTTCAAACATATGATCTAGAGCAAAGGCAGTAGTTGCTAGTTTGATAAAAAATTGTTCTGCCTTTCTACGAGTTTTAAATAAAAGTCTGACAAGCACTGTTAATTTTATAAGTGTATTCTTTATATCCTTCAAGTAAAACGTTTAATAATGTTAGGTGCTATTCCACACGTATATCAACACATCATACTTTAATCTTTGTAAGCTCTTAATTTTTTGTATGAATGACTACCATTAATAAGCAAATTTTTTCCTGATTTCTCTAGTTTTAAGAAATCAAATATTTCATTCCCATATCTCGAGAGTTGCAAAGTCATACCATTCGAAGTATACAAATAAAGTTTTGGAACGTGGGTAGGGTATTTAAACTGTGATAAACATAAAACTGGGTATGCTTGCATAATGACACCTATGCTGTGAGTAAATAAACATGAAACTGGAATCTTATTTATATATTGGCACCTAATATGTTAAAATGCTTTAACTTGCTAAAAATAGCTTGCAGCAACATTATATATATATTTTTTAATGTATTGTTACGAAATGCCCAACTAGGGTAAGATGGCAAGAAAAGGCAAGGTTGCTAGATTTGGCGCATAATCGCCCATTTGGTGACAAAATCGACGATATTCCGTAGACGGAGTGAAAACATTCTAGAACAAATTCTTACTGGTTTTCAATAGATGCTCTCGAAGGCAGATTAAAAGCTATAAATACCCTGCCTGTACCCGGAGTAGCACAGATCGAAAGTGATCGAAAGTTGAGTTCAGTATAAGTGTTTTGTTTTCAAAGGATAGCTTGAGAACGACCGAACCGAGTCGGGAGATATACTTTAGCGCTTTGCCGTGAAACCGTCTTCACCGTAGTAGTCAGAAGTCTGTGTTCCTGACTGTTTCAGCGTATTTGTTGTATTTTTTCGACGACTGTAAAAGTGTCTTTGGAACTCTCCGATGTAATACTGATGAATAAATTGTATTTTGATTTTTCAACAAGTGTTGTCATTCGAATCCACGAGCTCGCAGGACCCAATAATATATACGTTCTTCTGTTATTTTTTTGTTCGTTTGTTTGTTTGTTTCATTAAACGTCACCTCTTCATATTTTGCAGGAATTTTCAACGTATTGTTTCCTGTTCATCAACAGTTTCTCTATTTCTTGGAAAACGCCGTTTAATATTTTTGAGGGATTTACGTGAACGATAAACTACTAATTTTAAGGACGCACGTTCTGCATTTTTCCGTAAATCAAATTTAGTCTCTTTGCCTAAAATCTTTTAATTGATATTTTAGCTACAATTTTAATTAAGCTTAAGGATAAAGAGTTATTACTTTTAGTAGAATTTTTATGGCATAGTACATTGTACTTTAAACAAAACTTGCCATACTTCTGCTTCATATAGAAACTCCAAATCACTCTTCAGACAGGTACAAGAAGCTCGCTTACTATCTTAAAATAACTTGAACTAAATTCCAGCATTAACAACCACAAATCACTTTAAAAAATTAAAATTACAATCTAGTTTACAATTCTCAACCGAAAACGGCAGAATGAAAACACTTCCTTTCTCATAATTTTAATTAAAGTGAGATTACTATTCTGGATATCATTTCAAATAAAGATAGGCTGTTTAAGAAATCGCTTTTCGTACTCAAGAACAAAACACTTACCCCATATGAGCTAATCATCTACATTCAAAAATGGCCACAAAAATAGATATATTACACCTTCACTTGGTACTTTGTACCTTACTTTATTCATTTCAAAACCTAGAAAATAATAAGAAAATCACTTAAAATTTCAGAAAAATTAGTTTCCTTTATCCCAGTTTTGATAAAATTTTTACAAATGCGAAACGTTTTTACTGCCAAACAGTCTTTTATGCAAATTTGTTTGAAATAAAGTTTGGTACCTTAATTATCAACCACCATTAGCAATCTACAAAATTGTTTTTGCCAGGATTTGTTGATTCACATCATGAACACATTATTACTGGCAATCTACGAATATCTGAAGATCGAGCAGTTAAAGATATTATGCAAAAAGGAATAAACTTCAGATCACTTACTAATTTTAATAACAATTTTTGCCTTAAAAGTTTTAGAGACAACATTTATGAAGTCATTTTTAAAGCCAGCTACAAGTTCAGCTTTCCCACTGAAACGTTCTTGGAATGGAAAAGAAAAGTTGTGTACTATGCGGAAAAGAAGCTTAACCAAACCACCAGTTTAAAAGGTTGAAATAACTGGCCCAATTTACTTCGTAGAATTAAGGAATTAAAAAGTAAATTTGTCATCTTCTGGCAAAGCCAGGATCAATTTTAGTATTATTTTCAAAGCATTTTATTACGAGCTTATTGGGCAAGACCTTCATCATATATATCCCGTTACATATACACAGTCCAGTCACATTAATGTGACCACCACGTACTTTCCATGTCAGAGTTAAATAACCAATCACAGAAGGCAGGTGGCAGCACAGTGCAGTTGAGCGTATATAAAGGGTGTGTGAGGGCTTCGGAAAACATTTCAATCGTTGGCGTAATGCAGAAACGAAGCGATTTATCCGACTTCCAAAAGGGCATGATCATTGGCTTTCGGGCCAAGGGTGGAAGCATTTCCGAAACGGCTGAGTTTGTGAACTGTTCGCGTGCCGCCGTGGTAAAAGTGTACCGTGCATGGCAAAATGGGACTGTCCAAAATCAGCGACGTGGCAAATGTGGTGCACCACGGGCCATAGATGACAGAGGCGAACGACGGTTGCGGAGATGCGTTCGGGCAGATAGACGGGCTACCGTTGAGCAGCTGACCACCAAAATGAACCAAGGGGCTACCAAAAGTGTCTCCCAAAGTACTATTCAGCGAACATTGCTGCGTCTGGGCCTCCGAAGCAGACGCCTGGTTCGTGCACCTATGCTGACTGCTGTTCATCGACGGCGAAGGCTAGAATTTGCACGCCAGTACAGCAGCTGGACGTCCACTGAGTGGCGACAGGTTGCGTTTTCGGATGAATCGCGTTTTATGCTCCATCGGACAGATGGACGTTGGCGTATAAGGCGTGAAACCTCTGAAAGGAACCACCCTGCAACCATTGCCGGAACGGTCCAAGCTGGAGGCGGGAGCATTATGGTCTGGGGAATGTTTTCCTGGCATTCTCTAGGTTCACTGATCATTGTGGAAGGCACAATGGATCAATACAAGTACGCATCTGTCCTTGCGGACCATGTTCACCCCTACATGCGCATTGTTTTTCCTCAGGATGATGGCATCTTCCAGCAGGACAATGCGAGGTGCCATACAGCTGCCAGTGTACGTGCGTGGTTCGAAGAGCACCAGGATGAGTTTACCGTCCTCCCCTGGCCAGCAAACTCACCTGACTTAAACCCAATCGAGCATCTGTGGGACCATCTCGATCGAGTTGTTCGCGCCATGGATCCTCAACCGCGTAATCTAGCGCAGCTGGCCACGGCATTAGAGTCGGCATGGCTCAACATCCCAGAGAACACCTTCAGGGACCTATGTGACTCTCTTCCTGCACGTCTCGCAGCAGTCCGCTCTGCGAAAGGTGGTTATTCTGGCTTTTGACAGATGGTCACATTAATGTGACTGGACTGTGTAAAAGGGTTCGTTCCACTGAAAAATCCATACTGACCAAAAATTTGCATTCCACAAAAACTTAAACTACCACATAAAGCAAATATAACAGATTCTTCCCCCTCTACTCTATAAAATATAAAAAAAAAAAAAAAAAAAAAAAACCTTCAAATTTCGCTTCTTTGCCAACGGGAGCAAAATGCTACTGACTTTGTTTCTGCTCAACAACTTTAAAATATTTTTCAGTAAATTTCCTCGAAAATCAATAAAAATTTCAATTTCTGCTGGATTATTAATAATAATTAAAAAATAATTAATACCCTAAAAGCATTCCAGTTAAAGACATTAACTGTTACGACTTCGAAAATATACTACACTTGAAGAAATTTACAATAGCTTTTTGAATTACCAAGCATTTCCCACAAATTTTTCAAAGCATTGAAAGCAATAAATTGAAAAACTTCCTACTTCGCACCTTATTTCACAACTTCGTTAAATTTAACGTTAATATTTCCTAGCAAACTAACAGAAGTTCTATAGGAACAAGTTATTCAACACAAATTTGCAGCCTTTACGTTTTTGCCAAGAAATTTGAGCTTCTACAAAAAAAGTGATGATTACATCAAAAATAAATTTAATTTCACTTGCATTGATGATATTATTTCCATTAATAATAATGGATATGCAGGGGGGGAAACAAAATTTACCGTATTTGCTTAAACTTAATAAAACCAATATAACCAGGAGCTAACGGATTACAATTTTCGATTAAAGGAGACTTTTTAAATTTATTACCAATTAACTTATCCACTGGCATTCCAACATATCTAAAAAGTTTTAGCCAATACATAAACAAGTACAATACATTAACCAAGTACATAAAATTTAAAAAAATTGCAAAATTTGTGACCTTCAGAATGAAATTCTGATTCTTAATCACAGTCTTCAGGAAAATAAATTTCAAGTTTATTTTATTAACTTGCGATTTAGAAGAACTGATGTTAATTACGAACTTTAAAACTTAAAGTTACGGATGATGCCATAATTTAAGCCTTGAGGAGGTCATAGGCGGATGTATTTAAAAATGCATTTATGTTCTCTAGAGCAAAAATTTACTTAGCCTGTTAGTTGACTAACAACAGGCTAATTTCTCTTCAAGTTACTTTGCAGCCAAAAGCGGGAAGATTTTCCGATTTTCTAGTTATTTGTTTTTCCTTTTCTATTGTTTCGTAATGCTACAGAGATTAAATTTTCTTCCAAATTATTAAACTTAAGAAATTCTCTTTTATTCTAAAAGAATTTTTGTAAATTTTTTACAAGTTTTATTATATAGTTTTTCGCCAATAGTTTTTCGCCTATTTACTTTTTCGCCAAACAAGAGGCAAACTTTTGTTCCTCCCACTAGTTACTGTAAATGTAAAACTACATTGTCCCATACTTTCAAAATTCTTACAGCTTTTCCTCGTTTTTCATCTTTCGGTTGTAATATATTCACTATAATTTATAATGATTTGACTATAATTTATAATAATTGTTTATAATGACTGATTATAATAATTGAACAATTTTAGTTTTAAAAAATGTTTTATTTGTATTTTACATATTTTTGTGACGTTTCGTTTTTCAATTTCAATTTAAACTTTGCCTTTATTGCCAACATAATGGCTCTGTTTAATCTTTGAATTTTTCTACTTCATTTTTAATAATGTCTAGAAGCTTAGAAGATGGGTTTCATAGGTGGTCTAGTCTTTTAATAACTTAGGGAAAATTTTTGAAGCACTCGCACGGAAACGTTTTTGGACTTTATAAATAGACAGACTAAAATGTTTATGTTTGACCCACTCCCCCCCCCCCGATGACGTACAGTACCTAAGCATTTTAGTACGTTAAATTTAGCTTTTTTAGCTAGATGTCTACCCAAATTCGGCCTAAGGCTTATAAGGTATCTCTCCCGCCTTCTTCGCATTCCTTCGTGGTGTAGTGGTCAGCACGCTGGGCGCGTATTCCAGAGGTCCGTGGTTTGAGTCTTAACGAAGGCGTTCCTCATTTTTCATCTCTCCTGCTTTCAAAAAATACCTAATGTCTCTACAGGGTTATATTTTCAAAATCCTTCATATAAAGCTGCTTTCATTTTCTGGTCAGTGAAATTACCTTTATGTAAATATATTAGTTTTATTTTTATTTTCATTTATATTTTCCCGCGTATTTTAATTATTATCCTTTTTTCCTTGGTCTTCTTGGTCTTTGGAAGTACAGATTTATTTATATAATATATATATATATATATGTGTGTGTGTGTGTGTTAAGGGTATCGGTATTAGAGTATTATGCAAAGCCTAAACTTCATACGTGTACTTTACAAAGTTTTACATATTTAAGATAATTGTGCAATAGTCTGAGTCAGAAGCAATTCTATGTTTTCAGTAAAATATATATTTTCTACACCTACGTATTAGGCCCAAAGTGGATATTAATTTTGTAATTACATTTAAAACAAAATATAAATCTGGTATATCATTTGTTTTTTGCGTACGTTTAAAGGTTTACGAAATATGCTACTGCGTTTAAATACACTTTCAACCAAACTGCCGCCAAGCAAGATAGTGGTTAATGACTCTAAGTACTGTAACGAAGGGCCCGAGTTCGAATCCTAGAGAAGGTGTAAATGTAATGTATAGGTATAGATGTTGTAAATTGTGAGGCATGGGGGCACTCTAAATAATAGGTGAGCCGAAAGTACTTTCGTGAGATTTGACGACAGGGGAATAGGGGTGGGAGACCCTAGGACCGCTTCCCGGGCTGCTCTCAGTCAAAACTGGAGAGGAATTGGGCAAAACCATGTTGTCATCTATATGGTACCCAAAGCTTTTGCCAACAGCAGACGCAGTCATATACTCCTTACCACCATAAAATTCGCGGACTTGTTCTGATTAGGTCAGACAAGTAAGATTAGTCAGGACAACAACAAATTCGTTTGCAGTTTAGCAGTTTGAAATAAAACTATACATTAAAAACCCTTTTTCAAAGAATTTTGACATTAGTTTTGTCTTATATAACTATTGCTTTTTAACCACTTAATTGTTTATTATTATTTTATTTTATAATTAAAGAATTGAAAACTAAAGATTACTCAAAATTACTTCAAATTTCACAAATAAAGTAATTTTGTGCATTTTTAAGCTAATCACTTACTTCTTCACTGTTATCTCTTCCACAGTACCCGCAGAGTTTCAGTTCAAGAAATGCGAATCGAAGAGTCGTGGGGTTGATACCAAGCAACTGATTTTTATTCCAGCAAATAAGATACAATACTGGGCCATGTATCCCAAATACTTTTTGAAAAGTTTCAGTATTTCTCTGAAGGTAAGATCTGATTTTGTCTATTAGACTTCTCTTGTAAAACTAGTACCAGAAAAATGTGTATCTATTATTTTCATAAGCTAATTTCTTTAGAACTTAAATTATATAATTCTTATATACAATCTTAGTATTATGATCCAATTTCATTAAAAATATTGAGAAAAGAGGCTATGCGCTGTAAAATTTGGATGTTTCCAACGAACATTTCTTGGTAGGTCATTTTGACTTCAGTTTTAGAAAAGTAGAAATGGTTTTCCAACCTAGCTGTATATGCATTGCACAGCCCTCGTTACATAACAAAGATTATTCGCACAAATAGGGTCAATTTGTTATCTGCTAATACAAAACTATGAGCTCCGGGAATTAAGGAATATAGACTTCCTTGTATTCATGCCTGCAAAAACTGAAAATTTAAAAAAAAATTAAACTATTCAAGAAGTAGAGCAAAAAAAATTTATTTTTTTTTCCTGCAACAACAACCTGCTTTTAGAAAAAGGAATTATTATATAAAGCAAATAAGTAATCACAGTATATTAAAAGCATAATCTATATAAAGGAGGAAAACAAAATTAAAAAGGCCAAGAATATTCTACAGTACATCACACTTCCCCCCTAATTTTTCAAATAAAAGAAAACAGCAAGATACGAATTTTTTCTGCGGGTGAAATGATTAGAAAAAAATTTCAATTAAAAACAAGAAAATTAAATAGCTGAGTTTTGTTTTAACACAGCTAAATACAAATAAGGAAACTGAACCGATAAACGTAATTTCGAGTAGCATTCAGCTCCATGTTCTCCAATTTAATACACTCTGTTTGACAGCACTTATATTAAGCTCAACGATTTTTTTATTTCTGTGTTCTTGTGTTAGGATTCATTTTCAAAGTAGAAGCCATACAATATTTACACTGGGAAAAATATAAGAAATGAAATTCTGTTGAAATATTTTTTTACTTAGATGCCTTCCTTTTTTTAATCTCAAGTATTTGTTTCAGTTCAAAGAAAAAATTGAATACATGCCAAAATGGTTTATGTGCTTGTCCAATTTTAATTGTCTTTGTATTCATAAGACATTCTGATTGTCAAATTAAAGCATATATTTAACTTTCAACTGACACTATAACTGATTTAAAATATTTTGTTAGATTCATCAATTCCATAATAAGGTACATTGGTTCAGATTGAACTCATTGGGCTAAGATAAATCATACTAGGGTATTCGCCTAAGATTTTGAATGCCTTAGGACGCTCTAAGGTAAACTGCCTCGTATTTAAAATACACATGTGTAAAACCACAAAAACACCCATGCAGGTAGAGAAGTCTTCGAGATTTAAACGGAGTTGAACTACCAGTGTTTAGGGGTTTTATTCCTTCAGCCACTAGTCTGACCTACACTGGTGTGCAAAAATTAAGGACGAAGTCGAAAAATTAGCATATCAGCTGAACGAAGAGGCAGAGCGGACAGAAGGACCAATCAGGAGATTAAGTAAGGTGATGTACGGTAGCACATACGCAGATATGCAGGTAGACGTAATGGGGGAGTGTCTGAGTAGTACAAAGCATGTTGTCGGTGTAAGATCAGTATTTCTGGCAAAGAGATTGCACGCCGTATAGCAGTTAAAATCACACCGAGTTGCTGCCTCAGCGAGAAATGGCGAATAATCAATCTGTTAGACGACATCTGGATGCTTTTACCCGAGGTCGAATCATTGGGAAGTTGGAGGAAGGCCGCAGTGTGACAAGTGTGGCTGCAGAGTTCGGAATTGCTCACAGCATCGTTTCACGACTTTGGAGACAATTTCAAACTACAGGAACAGCTATCCGGGGGTTTAGTAGTGGTCGTCCACGAGGAACCACACCCGCAGATGACCGGTATATTGCCTTACAGGCCAGAAGAAACAGGCGGCAGACAGCGGGAGAAATCGCTAGACACACGACACAGGCGACTGGACGACCGATATCGCGTTTTACCGTGGCCAGAAGACTGCACGGTGGTGGTCTGTTTGCACGACGCCCTGTACGGTGTGTACCTCTAACGCCTGCCCATCGGAGAAGGCGTTCTCTGTGGTGCCGGGAACACCGGAATTGGAGAGACAATGAATGGGGACGAGTACTCTTTACAGATGAGAGCAGATTTAGTCTGAGTTGCGATTCTAGACACATACACATCTGGACAGAGCGGGGAACACGCAATAACCCCTTCAACATCATCAAAAGGGACTGTTTTGGAGGTCGCGGAGTTCTCGTTCGAGCAGACATAATGCTTGGTAGCCGGACCGACCTTCATATCTCCCAAGGAGGTTCGTCACCTGGGACTGCTATTGTAACGAGGTTCTTCTTCCTTACATGCGTCTTTTCACAAGGGCTATGGGTCCTCAGTTCCTCTTCATGGACGACAACGCTCCACCTCATCGCACAGTTACTGTCGAAGAGCTGTTGGAGAGTGAAGATATTGAACACATGGATTGGTCGGCAAGGTCTCTGGATCTAAATCCCGTCAAGCATGTACGGAACTTACTAGGGAGACCCGTGGCAGCACGTAACTTATCGCCAGTAACGATTCCGAAACTGCGATTGGTGCTACAAGAGGAACGAGCAGCAGTGTCTCAACAGCTCATTAACAACCACATATCCAACATGCACAAATGATGTGAAACCTGCCTGGCAGTCAGGGGAGATCATATCCCCTATTAAAGACCGGATGTTTCTTGCTGGACACCCATCACAGGGATGTTTCGGCCTTCAATCGCATTGCGCTCCATGCTACTTTTTCAATAAAGCTTCTTTTTATCCCTCTGATTTCTCTTTTAGTAAGTGTTGCTTACATTACTCATGTCCTTACGTATTGGGGATCTTACGGTATTAAATGTGTTAATTTGGAAAGCTTTTGTGCAAAGTTATATTGAAAAAACCGTCTCGTCCTTAATTTTTGCACACCAGTGTATAGTGATACACTTATCCAAGGTTTTTAGAAAGTGCGCAATAACTACTAACTGAGCACGTTAATCTTAGAAGCAAAACTAAATGTACTTTTTTGTGGCGGAGTGGTCATCGTGTTTAGTGATATTGTTTATAAGTTTTCGAGTTCAGCTCTCGGGGAAACCACAAGTAATTTTTCAAAGGTCCTGTTCGGGAAAAAAAAAACGATTGTGCAACCCGACATAGCTGAAATAAAAGCAATTTCAGTCTAATCAACTAACTAATTAACTAATTTCCTTTCTTGACATTTATATTGATGGTCTGCTTAATACAAAATATTAGGCAGGATGCAATGCGCAGTTTTCAAATTTGTATTTCATAATAGGATTCATTATTTTCTTATAGATCAAGCTGTCAATTACTTAACAGTTGCATTCGGTAAGACATAGTAGTTATTTGCTCATATTACGATAGCAGTGAAATAAATATTTTTAAACATATGGAAGAAATTTAATTTTTACTTAACAGTCGGATTCGGTAGGACGCAGTAGTATTTGTTTATATTATCATGGCAGTGAAATACCTATTTTTAAATACTTGGAAGAAATTTAATTTCTGCTATTGAGTATTTGACATCACTTTTTTAAAAAGGTGTGTAATGAATCTATTTCCCGTCGATAGCTATAAATCACAGTAAAATAATAGCCACACATATATTAGAAATTACATTCAATATATTTATTTCCCTAGCGACACTCTGGCGCTAGGCTCCTTAACTTACAGCATCACATCTGAATCGCAACTCGGAATGCACAAATATGTATATCATTTCAAGAAGCTACATGTTCTATTCAAACTGCAATAAATCTAAAAGGAAATAAAAAAAAGTACAAAGAACAGTTTCTCACAGACATAGTTCAACGCTACTTCAAGTGCACATGCGCTATTCGTCAACATTCTCGTCTGTCGCAGACAGGCTGGCGCTAATAATTCTCAGCTAATACAAAACACTCCCGGCGTTGAAATTAACAATTTCAAAACTATTATTACAAAGAATATTGATATAAAAGCACAACAATAATACTTAACAAGAATAAATCATACTGAACAATATACATGGTGTTTATAATAGAAATAAGACAATCATTCTACAGGAAGTATACATATATCTCGAACATTTCGTTTTAACAAATTTTGATTAGGCAATCTTACAGTTCTCTTACTTTGTTATCCCTGCCATGAAAAACTTCAGCTATTCTCCCCACTAACCATTTGGTTGAAGGCAAATTTTCATCTTTTATTAATACAAGAGTTCCTAACTGAACGTCGTCTTTTAAAAATTTCCATTTGTGACGTTCTTGTAGATTATTAAGATAATCACGTTTCCATAATTTCCAAATTTTCTGTGTATATTTAGTGATTCTTTGCCATTTAGAAAGTCTGTTTTCATTTATGTTGGATAAATCTTGCTCAGCAAGAGTTGTGATAGGTCTGCCAACCAAAAAGTGACCTGGGGTCAAAGTTTCAAAATTGTTATAATCAGCTGAAATTGGAGTAAGCGGTCTTGAGTTCAATACTCCTTCAATTTCTGTTAAAACAGTTAAGAATTCTTCCAAAGTTAAACACTGATTGTCAATAACTCTCTTCAAATGACTCTTAAAGGATTTAACCCCGGCCTCCCAAATTCCGCCGAAATTTGGTGACTTGGGAGGAATGAATTTCCACTCTATACCTTCAGTAGTATAAAATTTTGCTAAATTATCATCTGGACACTCAACCAATTTTTGATATTTTTTTAGTTCTACATTAGTACCAATAAAGGTTTTAGAATTATCACTCATTATTCTGCTACATTTTCCTCTTCTAGAGAAGAAACGCTTTAAGCTTGCAATAAAAGATTGGCTAGTTTGGTCTGTCACAAAGTCTAAGTGTATGGCTTTTGTACTCATACATACATATACTACGACATAGATTTTGTTCAAAACTCCCTTACGTTGATTCTTAAACTTTATAGCAAATGGGCCGCAGAAATCAACACCAGTTATGTTAAATGGGTATGATGGTGTGACACGCTCTTTGGGCAACTCAGCCATTATTTGTTGAACTGTGATGGGTTTGTTCTTAAAACATGTCACACATCTGTAGACGATCTTTCTACAATTGTTTCTGCCATTAAGTGGCCAGAATCTTTGTCGTACCTGATGTAATAGAGATTGTGATCCTAAATGAAAGTACTTCAAATGAAAATGCTCTAAAATAATAGTAGTTAAACGATGTTTACTAGGTAAAACAACAGGGTGTTTACTATTGGCGGGTAGGTCCGAATAGGACAATCGTCCGCCCACTCTAATTAGTCCCACATTATCGAGAAACACATTCAGCGATGCTAATTTACTTTTGGGGTTTACACACTTACCTCTTTTTAATTGATTTATTTCTTCTCGAAACTCACTTTTTTGGGCCTCTAATAAAATATACACCTCAGCATCCTTTATCTCTTCTAAAGTAAGTACTCCATACCTCCTTACCTTGGAGTTCTTAAGATTATGGATAAACCTGAAAATGAAACTTACAATACGAAGAAGTTTAGTATAATTAGCAGACAAATTGAGAATATCATTAAAGAGGTTTGGTTCATTACATGCAATTAAAACTAAGTTAGAATCATTATGCAGTTCATTGTCTTTTTTAAGTTCATTTGGACACACTTCTTCAGCAACCTCAATTGATAAGTCCTGATGAGGAATCTCTGAACGTGTTAGAAAGTCACAACATGACCACCATTTGGAACAGTTCACAAGAAAGTCACTTTCAACACCACGCGTCAGAAGATCTGCTGGGTTCTCTTTTGTTGGACAATGGAACCAGTCTGCCGGCTTTGTTAACTTCCTAATCTCGTTAACTCTGTTGGCGATGAAAGATTTCCATTTGGTACTGGTACCTTTAATCCAGCACAGCACTATTTTGGCATCAGTCCAATAAAATATTCTCGAGGATTTCTTTTGATCGAGCAATTTTTTCACTTCAGAACCTAAACGTGCTGCTAGTAATGCACCAAGTAATTCAAGACGAGGTAACGTAATTCTTTTCACAGGTGCAACACGACATTTTGATGCAACGAAACTCACAGAAATTTCTTCTTGCTTACGCAGTTTTACGTAGACAACAGTACCGTACGCCTTCTGACTGGCATCTGAGAAGCAATGAATCTCTATGGAATCGGCTTCGGGATTCAAAATGAATCTTGACACTGCAATTTTACTTAGATGATGACACTCACAACACCACT
Source organism: Stegodyphus mimosarum (assembly GCA_000611955.2). Lineage (NCBI taxonomy): Eukaryota > Metazoa > Arthropoda > Arachnida > Araneae > Eresidae > Stegodyphus > Stegodyphus mimosarum. Next base: position 333,116 of record KK121892.1, on the reverse strand, counting down.
TTGCCCACTCTTGCGAGATATCTGTAGGTAATTCATCATCCCATGTCAATTTCCGAACCCAAAGTTCTTGTAGCAAGAATTTCAGTCTAACAGTAAATGGAGTTATTAACCCAAAAGGATCAAAAATCTTCCCTGCAGTTTTCAAGATGAACCGTTTCGTATTACGCTTATTTTTAAGAAGTTCCATCAAACTGTCTGTATCTATGCTTAGACTGTCTTCATTAGTATCCCAGAACATTCCCAAGATCTTAAGTGTCTCGTTTGAGTCATTGACTTTATGTGGATGGATCTCGAACTCTTCTTCTTCCCATTTTATCATCAGCTTAGGATCATTGGATACCCATTTACGCAAGTTCATATTTGCTTCACTCATAATTTGTTTAGCTTTACGCGATAAGCTTAGAGCCTCCTCTACACTGTCCTGTCCGGTAATAAAATCATCAACATAAACACAAGAATTCAATATTTCAAATACATCTGGCTGCTCGTCTCGATATTTTCGAATGTGTTCTTTAATTGTTGCAGCCAACAAGAACGGACTTGACTTAATCCCAAAATTTACGCGCTTAAATCTATATGTCGCTAGTTTCAGATCATTTAATTGTGTGTTTTCCACAAACAGGAATCGTACTGCATCTTGATCCTTTTCTGCCAAAGCAATCTGCAAAAATGCTTTTTCTACATCCGCTGAAATTGCAACTTTATTTAATCGGAAATTGATTAGCAGATGGAACATGTTAGGATTCAAATTTGTCCCTGTCCATAGACAATCGTTCAGTGATAACTGCCCGAACTCATGTGAGCTGCCATCAAACACTATTCTAGTTTTCGTTGAAGCACTGGTTTCTCTAAATACCGGTTGATGTGGTAGGTAAAAGACTGGTTTATCAACAGGTATATTTTCATCTGACACTTTCTCAATAATACCTTGTTTGAGATACTCATATAATATTTTACTATATGTAGAAAACAGTGTTTTGTCATAATTCATTCGCTTTACAAGAGCTTTTAATCTATTTTTTGCTACACGGTAATTATCAGCTAATTCACTCCAGTCCCTTTTCCAAGGTAAAGTAACCTCGTAACGACCAGCTTTAAAACAAACTGTCTTATTAAATATTTCCAATGCTTTGTCTTCCTCATGACAGTAAGGATCATCTTTAATTCCTAATGATTCTAGCTCGAAAAACATTTTCAATTCACTCTCTGAATTATCATTTATTAACCCATAATACGATAAATTAATTCGCCGTGAATCGTTTATATTTCCGCTAACTATATACCCAAACGCACTGTTTTGTAATATCAAACCCGTGTCAGGAACATAGATTTGACCAGATCGTAACAAATCATAGAAAACTTCTGCTCCAAGCAACAGGTTTACTTTCTCTGGTTTATAAAATTCCGGATCCGCTAAATTCACCTTCTCAGGAATCATAAGATTACTAACATCGATAAATTTTGCGGGAGTTAGACCTGCTATTTTCGGAATTACCAAAAACTCTAGTCTTCTTTTATACGTTTGTTCCTGATTACAGATAAGAGCAACTGTTTTTCGTTTTATCGTAGTTGAAATACCTGATATACTGCAAACCGAAATGTTTGTCTTTTCCCTTTTTAAATTAAGTATATCCGCTAATTCAATGGTGCAAAAACAAGAAACACTTCCACTATCACACAACGCTTTCACCTTAATTAAAGTTCCATCATTAGTCTCAATAAATACAAAAGCGGTAGATAAGATTACATTTTTCCCACTGTTAGTGCCCGTAGCTGCTGTAAAGGTTTCGTTTTGAGTTTTAGCTTGAAATGCAGGCGCATGTACATTTAATGCGTTTCTGTTTTGATTACCCAACTCGTTCTGATCTGAACTGTCTGTTCCTTCTACTGTAGTACCAACGGTATTACTTTCGTTTTGATAACATAAGAGAAAGCTATGTTTTTTCTTACACTTCTTGCACAAGTAATTGGAAGAGCAATTTCTCACACGGTGCAAATTAAAACAACAAAAACATAAATTATGCTTTTTCACAAATTCTACTCTTTCTTTTACACTTAATTTCCGAAATTTAGGACAATTAAAAAGCTTGTGAGTACTCAAATTAAATAATCTACACGAATTCTGTGCATGTTTTTCGTTTGCATTAGAAACGACAGCGGTAACTCTGTGTGTAACGTTTTTTCGCTAATATCTCCTTTAGTGACATTTTAATTAGCAAAAGTCAATAAACAAATAAACAGCTTCAAAAAAGGAAAGGGTACTTACCCTTTTGTTTCTACAGAACTTCAATCTGGAAGTATCCTAAATAATCCTTCGTTTCAAAAAACCGAAAGTAATATCACAGTCTCTAAACTTTATTAGCTGTTCCGGCTCTGAACGGCCAGAAACTGTAATGAATCTATTTCCCGTCGATAGCTATAAATCACAGTAAAATAATAGCCACACATATATTAGAAATTACATTCAATATATTTATTTCCCTAGCGACACTCTGGCGCTAGGCTCCTTAACTTACAGCATCACATCTGAATCGCAACTCGGAATGCACAAATATGTATATCATTTCAAGAAGCTACATGTTCTATTCAAACTGCAATAAATCTAAAAGGAAATAAAAAAAGTATAAAAAACAGTTTCTCACAGACGATAGTTCAACGCTACTTCAAGTGCGCATGCGCTATTCGTCAACATTCTCGTCTGTCGCAGACAGGCTGGCGCTAATAATTCTCAGCTAATACAAAACAAGGTGCAACGGATATATACTAGAAAAGAAAAGAATCTTATAGTTTCTTATGCCTAAGATAAGAAAAAATGTTCAATGTAACACTTGAATTAAGTAACAAGTAAATTCAATGGAACACTTGTAAGAATTAATATTCAATGTAACACGGAATTTTCCAGACACTAATAGCCTTGTAGGGATTTATATTTATTTTAAATAACCAGTTAATTTTAATTTTAAGTTACTTTCCTATAAGCCTTCATTCTCCTAATTGTCAGGGCCAGAATATTTAAGTTTGGTAGCGCGGGTAAGAAATGCAAACCAGAGGAAGAGAGAGTCCGGGAAATTGCTGTGCGTGCTTATACGCAAACTTCTGTTTAGCAGTTACGGCTGTTTTTGACGTGGCTTAAGAGCTGTTATCTTTCTGCCACTAGACTCATTTGCGCGCTGTAGGCTACGGGATTATATGATCCCTGTAGGGTAATTCTACTATTTGTGAATATCTCTTATTTTAAGTTTGATTATACTGTTTCAGTTACGCCCAAGTTGAGGCGTAGTACATTAGCTTTAAGCTGACGCATAGTAAATAAGTTAAAGAGTTTAATAAAGGGCAGTTTTAACCCTTCAGTGCAATCACTATCTCTCAAGGTTCTACACAACAGCAGTACAATAGAACGTTACAGCCTAATAAGTCTTTACCAGCTCTTGAATGGAAATAATGTCATCACGACGCTAACAATCAAACAAGCCCTTCTCTAGATCTTGAATTTTGCTAGTATGTCATAATTTTCTGTTTTTTTATCACAATGTGACTGATGTTAGCATTGGAACAGTTGTAAAATTTGTTAAATAATTTTCAGTAATTATTATAATAATTATCATTTCAGTTCAAACCAGAGGATGGTGCTCAAATAAAAGTTTGCTTTTCGAGAAACTACTACAGAATAATTGAAGATCGAAGCCAGCAGTATGTAGAATGTCAAGATTCTACTGGTAAGTCTAAAACACAACTTCCAAGATCAACGACGGGTCAAAACCATGGTAACCATTAACCATTTTTACTCAGGATAATAACGGTTAATGGTAAAATTTAGTGCTCATAATGTTTAACAGTAATATAATGATTTCATATGTATGAAATCTCCAAAATTAAATCACAAGAAAGTTAAAAGACGCTTACATTAAAACTCTCTAAGTGTCCAAAGGTTCGGTTTCATAAACCACGAGCTTTCCAAAACATGCTATGAAAAAAAGTATTTTCCTAATCATAATTCCAAAATGTCCCTGCCATTTTATACTAGGAAACTTCTCCTTCTATCAAACGTAATTTATAACGTGGATTCATTTCAAGCTGCACATATAGGTAATTACTAAATATGTCAGGAAAAATATTCTTGGAAGTATATATATGACGTCTGACCGGTTGGAGGACTTCAAAAATACTCTCTGTAGAAGGTATTGACTATTTCGTACCAGAAAAGTATTCTACTAATAAGAATTGGAAAACCGTGATAAAAAAATGAACTCAAAGCATTTTTTTAAGACCATGAATCAGTTAAGTTGAAAGCTTCTCTTCTAAAGTTTTAATTTTATCTTTTTTCGTTTGTTTTTAATAAATTAGGTAAGAAACAGATTTTAATTTTATTTGTTATGGTTTTTCTCTTAGCATCTTCCATATGCTTTTCCTGCTTTCTGAAAATATCGCTTCTGTTTGAAATTATCAAAAACCATATGAGTTAACTGATGTACGATTTAACTGCTCTGTAATTTTATAATTTTTATTTTGCTTATCTTATTTTGAAAGGTTTTCAGCGCAATTTGCCAGTTTATTAAAAGCAAATTAGATACTTTAGTAAATATTTTTGCATACTTTTATGCTGCTTTTTAGAAATTAAATCATTAAGACAGTCTACAGTTAAATTACTTCACAAAATCTTTTAATTCCCTTAATCGCTACTTCAGCTTTTAACTTGATATCAGCCTCTCCAATAAAAATTCATGAATAAAGTAAATAAAAGCTTTCAAACTAAAAGTCTAGAGCTGCATTTTCCAAACTGTGATTTAAAAAAACCATGAAAATGAGGTTAGAGAATAATGTCTTTAAATTGTCTGCTTTTGTTTATTTAACACAATTTAAAACAAATTTAAAGAGAAAACATAAAACAAAGTTATTTAAATTGCACGCAAAATAAAATTGCCAGGTGACTTACGTTTTCAACGAAACACATGCAGAATACATTTCTGTTAGTGTTTCTATTTTGTGCGCAGAAGTAAAGAAATGTTTTAGTATCACTGTAGTATTTTAAAAGTGTTAGTTTTCTTTGGACTTGTCATTTTTTTAATTTGATCAGGTTTTAATACTGACTAATAAGTATAATATTTTTAAAGTACTTTTACAGGTGCGATAGAAAACTTGGAATAAATGTTTGTTTTCTTTATCTAATATACAGTACCCACTGTTTATTAAAAATCCCTTCTGCTCCAGGTTATTTTTTTTCAACCTCCGATGGGCTATAAAGAAAAGACAGGTGAATATATGAAAAAGATTTTATTACCAAAAGTAAAGTACAATACAGGTTATTTCTCCACATAATCGCCTTGATGATTGAGGCATTTGTCATATCTGTGAACAAGCTTTGCAATACCCTCTTCGTAAAATGTTCCCGCCAGTGATTGGAAGTGAGTTGTGACGGTTTCTTTGAGCTCTACATCATTTTGGAAGCGCTGCCCCCCAAGCCACTGCTTCAGTTCAGGTAAAAGATGAAAGTCACTCGGCGCTAGGTCGGGACTATATGGCGGGTGTTCGAAAATGTCCCACTGAAATTGCTGAAGGAGCCGTTGGGTTACACGAGCGCTGTGAGGACGGGCATTGTCGTGGATCAGAACAATTCCAGAAGTCAACATGCCTCTTCGTTTGTTTTGAATAGCTCTCCGTAAGCGTTGCAAAGTTTCACAATATGAATCTGCATTAATTGTTGTTCCAGGCTGCATAAACTCCACAAGCAACACTCCCTTTTGGTCCCAAAAAACAGTTGCCATAACCTTACGGTTGTTGAAGGTTCGTTTGAATTTTGTGGGTCTCTTTGGAGAATTTGTGTGCATCCATTGTTGTGATTGTCGTTTCATTTCAGGCGTGTCATATCGAACCCATGTCTCATCACCTGTCGCAATGGATTTCAAAAAATCTTCTCCATCAGTATTGTAACAGTCAAGAAACTCCAACGCTGCAGCCATTCAGCGAGCTTTGTGGTCGTCAGTCAACATCTGGGGGACCCAGCGAGCGCAAACGTTTCTGTAGAGCAACTTTTCAGTAACGATAGAGTGCAGGGAAGATCTCGAAACTCCGGAAATTTCATCGATAATTCCCTTATGGTGAACCTTCGATTTTTCTTAACCGCTTGGTCAACTCGTTGAACAATGTCGTCTGTAGCGACAGATTTGCGTCCTTGACCCCCTTCATCATGCACATCAGTTCGGCCATCTTTAAACTTTCGACACCATCACTCATAAAGCTGTCGCCATACACTCGACTCATTCTTCGATGAATTTTCGCTGCATTGTTCCCTTCTGCCTGCAAGAAACGAATAACAGCTCGCAATTCACACTTGGCGGGAGAATCAATAACGACAGCCATGTTTACGTGACTGCAACTCAACAGAAAATGGCGTGTTGAACTCACCATTGACAGAGCGTGTGGAGGGGGAAATTCGCAGTCGCCTACTACACACACCAACCACCTGCCGTATGCCTGACCATTATACTGTACGATCGGAGGTTGAAAAAAAACAACCTTCGTATATTTGAATTTATTAAGCGGCTGAGCTTAATAGACGGCGATTGTGTATTGCGAATCATGATATCAGTTTTAAACTTTTCAAGCAAGATCATAACTAACAGCTATTTCAATAATGAATCCTAAAATAATAATTAAAAGTTAAGGCTAAAACTAAGCTATTTATGCAATTTTAAATTGTTTTTTTTTTATTTTTTATAAAAGTATTTTTAGATAATTATGTTCGTGATGAAATTTTATTCTTATGAACTACTATTCTATTTTTGTTTGTTTCATATTGTTCAACAACAGTTTTTAAATTTTATTTTCAATTTTCTAAATCTGCTGGTAGCTTTACTTGATCAGCACTTTTCAGTTCAAAAGTTTTTCTTAGAATTTGCAGTGCTTTTATAGATTCGATTGATGTTGGCGTATCATTTAACTTTTGATCAGACTCACTGCCTGTTTCTGTAGTACTTTTAACACTTTCATAATCAATTCTTACATATATTGCTTCAATATTTTTTAGATTTGGCGCATATTCTAAAAATGAATCTTCATAATTTCCCTCACCGGTGTCTCAAACATTAGCTACTGCTTGCAGTTCCTCTAAGATTTCTTCGATATTAAAAGCCACATTTTCGAAAACAGTTTTTGTCTGATTTTAAGAGATTAACCCTCTACATTTACTGTAATATACATGATCTATAGCAGTGATATCGATTTATTTATCTCTTTCGAAGTGCGTTTTCACAAAATTCAATTCTGTTCAGCATTTTCTAAACATCCTTTCTGTAATAACATTCAAAACTTTCATAATACTTTCGAAAACTTTCAGTCCCGCAAACTTCACATAAATGTGGACTGAGAGACTATCCAGGTTTACGGAATAAGGGGTGGGTTTTTCAGAACTCTTAATATAATCCTTTGATGCGCGCGGTATTATTTTTATAATGTTTTAACTAAAAAACTCTAGAAATAGAATATTATGATCCTAAAAACAAATAATATATGAATTTTAAAAAAATTTACTCTTATCCGTTGAACTGTGGGTGGTGGTTGCACAGCACGTGCCTAGAACTTTGAAAGTTAGGGAGGTAGTAGGAAAAAGAATATATCTATTTCCCGTGCACATTTCCAATAAATGGTGAAATTTCCGAATTTAAAAAAAAATGTATTTAAGAGTTGCATTATATATAAATTTTTTACATTAGTTTACAAAGTAAATCGTCAGAATTTTGGATCGTTTAATAAATATTTAACGAATAAATCCAGAAATAATATAACCTAGAAATAATTATTTGTTATTAACAAAATTGTTTTCTGGCAAAATAATTTTCCTTACAGGAGAAAGAAAAAATCCTTCGTCGCTTGAAGTGCATTATTTTTATTTTTATTTAAACTATCCCAAATAGAGATTTAATTTTGCTAAATAGAGATTTAATCTGTTTATATTACTCTCACATTTTTCATCTCAGTGCATACTTAAAATTTGTTTTAAATTTTTTTAGGTGCCGAAATTGAATTCAAAGTTAGCAATCCATGCAAACGTAAGTTCCGATACAATTCAATTTATACTATCCCTTCATTAAATGTATTAAGTGCTCATAACATTTCTTTATGTATATTTTACAATTGTACTAGCGTTTATCTAATCCACTTGTGATATACATAACATTATGCTGTAAGTTTATGCAAAATATTTGTGTGTATTTGTTCCTATTCAGGATTAATTCATTTCAATATAGTCTTTTCATAATTTTGTATTTTTGTCTATTTATTTCTATTTATTTATTAATACTTATTTTGATTTTATATCTTATTTAAATTTCTTATGCAATTCTTGTGTATTTTGTGCATCTCTTAATTTGAGAATAATAATTTAACTTAAAGAACCTAGTTGGCTCAATGTTTTGCAGTATGTTCCGTACTGAGTAAATAAGCGTTTTAATTATGTATATAACATAAGCAGAACCGGATACATAACCTATTATAGTCTATCTAGCTTTGAGACAAATTTACCTGTAATTTATCACACTTGAGATTTTAAAGTTAAGAAAAGTATTTTCATAAATCCATAACGTCCATTTACTTCTCTCTTCCACTTGACGAAAACAGTTAGAGGCCTCAGGAACCACAACTTCGGTTTAGTCAGTTTGTTGACTGCAATTCTGTAGAGTTCCTGTACTAAGCGATTTAGTCTGTACTCGATGAGTTAAGCTGTAGTGGTGTTACATCTTTTGAACTCTGAAGCTGTGAATTTTTTCTCTCAACGTGATGCTGATTTTTTAGGAACTGAATCTAAATATTCATTCTTGTATTCAAGAAAATTAGTCTTATATTCCTTTGTTCTGTCGGAACTACCTTTGATTATTTTCATTCTTGAAATAATTGTTATATCCTGACCTTGAGATAAAGATTTAAGTTTTCCCCCTATCATCCGGCCTGCTTTTATAGATGTTCGTGATCTGGCAAACGTTCAATAATACATAACAGAGAGTACCTAAAATATTTAACAAAAATCTTTACCTTTTATGCGTTATTCGCGTTATTATCAGTTGAAATTATTTTATATTTTAGACTGACGGCGTAAACAAAAGCCGATATTTTAAGGTAGTAAAAATACGAGATGGTTACTTTTATGATGTTAAACATTGTTCCATATTTTCATAGAATGACAGACTTATTCCTTACAACTGCCCTTTTCAAGACATTACTGCATGAGTTGTTATTGCATGTAGCCTGTATGGAGGGAATAAAAGAAAGTATTTCATTTACAATTAAAGCGAT
>KK121892.1:313161-323798 GCA_000611955.2 Stegodyphus mimosarum | reverse complement strand
CAAAGATTTATTTTCGGTTGTATAAGAGCATTACAAATATAAATAAATAAAATTTTTCTTGAATGACAGCACATAAATTGTATTTCTATACATTAGCAAATTAAAGAAAATGGAGGGAAAATTGTTTTCCCGTAATGAGAAAAATCCTTATAAGTTTAGAAGTATTTATAATATTTTTCAGTTTTTATAATTACCTCTATTTTATTTTCAACAAATTTTTCCTGTTTTTCTTATACCAATTTTATCTTAAGCAATGCTAAATAAAATTTCTAAGGACTGTAACATAAAGTTCATCGTTTTTTTTAATTTTCTAAATATTTCTCAGTTTATTCTAAAATTTTATATTCATTACACTAAAATACATAAATGTCACGTATTTCTTCATTTTCTAAAGTCATTTTGCTCTTGTTATGAAACGTATGCACTTGTAACGATATGCTGTTAATAAAATTATATCTAAGGGTTTCACCTTCCACAAAACAATTATATATAAAATGACTTTTTAAATATTAAAACAGACTTATCATATTAACTATGTAGACATGTATATAAAAACATTTTCAGTTTATTCGTAATACAGCAAATTTCAGGAATCTGAGAAATTTTAGAAAATCTTTTGAAACTAATACTTCTAACTCTGATGCACTCTTCAATAAATGTGTAATTATAGCAATTTTAAAGAAAAATATGCTCAAAAGTATAAATTGATAAAAATCTAGCACACAGTTTGAGAAATATCATACTGTTAGTTTAGAAACTGATTTGAAAACTTTTAATGCCCCTAGAGTTGAAAGGTAAATGTGAAAACCTTAATAATTGTCTCCAAACTGTGAAAATGAAGGGAAAATTTTTTGTTAACTTATCTAACCTAATCTAATAGCTTTACAGCGCATGAATATTACAAGTGACATATATGCGTAATATTTATGAATATTACGCATATATTTACATTCATATCCATTAATATATTCATGGATATTACATTTCTGTAAAATTAATGAATATCATTTTCCTTTGACATATTCAGGAATATGACGCATGAATATTACTCTTAGTTATCTTTACCCATGAATTTTACTAATGACTTTGTAAGGATTTGCTTGCTCTTATCTAACCAGTTATTTTACGTTAAATAGCTTTACTATCATTCTCCTTTTCCGTTTTCCTACCAGAATGCAAAATTTAGTTCGCACGTACACAGATGAGGTAGAAAGAGATAATATTTAAAAGAATTGTAGATTGTTGAATCAGAGCATCTTCCGCTTGCTGAAAACCACGTTACTAGTTGAATTTCTTCGATAGCTGTCTTTCTGCGGCATTACGTTATTCTTGTCATTAGTGCTTGTCACGCTGACTTAGGTTTGAGCCAACTTGCGCGTTATTCATTCTGTGCAGCCTTTGGCTAACTTACGAATTAGTTTAAATTTGAATTCATTAAATTTTGAGTTACGCCCTAATTGCTGGCTGGTTTTGTAGGCACAAGAAGTGCCTTCTGTTAAATTACTGAGTTTTGATAAAAGGGTCTTTTACACCCTTCTTACATTCTCTATTTGAATACTGGACTAAGCGATAAATCGGTTAGGTTCAGCTTGAGGCTCGAAGTTATTTTATACTTCCCAAGGAGGTAAAGGCTGTGCAACTTTTAAGACTACTTTTTATTTTGCGACATTTGTTGTATTTACTTTACGTTTTTACTACCATTATTTTGAAACATTTTACTTTTTATTTTTCATATTATTTACGCGATGAAATACCAAGAGATATTTAAAATTGATTTGTGGACTGATTTTCTTTTATAAAATCTGAAGAAAATAGGGTTGAGACTATAAATATTTTAGAATAGCGGAAAGAAATTGAGTCTGTTGGGAGCAAAAATGGAAGGAATAAAATATTTTTAAGGTGAAACTTTTAAAATCAGAAGAGGTCTTAGAAACTAGAGCCTTTGAAATTAACTCATCTCTCTTAAATGAAACTTTAAAAAAATGTTTCGAATAATAAACAAAAACCAACCCTCTAGTATCTGGTTTTAGCTGGACATTTCTCTACAAATTTCCAGTTGCCTTCAATATTTGATTCCGTATTGTATTTACTGTATGGTAGTTCTGAATGAACTTGAAGAATTTTAAAATTTTACACCTGTGTTTAAATTAAGTGTACTATGCCGAGAAATCTAAACAGAAAAAGTAAATAAATCAAGCACAATCATAATTTAATTTGTATTATTATTTGCGAAATAAAAAAGGATACTTTAGGAAAATATTATGCTTGCAAATAAAACATTTTAATCAACACAATCATTTCCATCAGAACATGTCTCTCAAAATTTAAATCAAACGATCCTGCTGGCGTTGTCACTCCATGTACAAATATCTACACTATGCAAATTACATTGATCACTTTTTGGCAGAGGCGAGAAATAGAATACTTCTATTTCTTTGTCCCGCATCTGTTTTCAGTTATATAAGGGCTGCCATTTTCTTTTTCACGTCATATCTTAAACATTACAGCATAAGCTTCGGGATCAGTTCAGTTGATATCATGAGAGAAGAAATTGCCTCAGAATCTGAGTTGGATGCTTACACGTTTTTACATTTGTTTTCCAGGTCGAAATGAACATAATTGTGATCCTTTCTATTTCTTTGTCGAAGGAAGGAAAACAGCCACGACTCTTTGCCAAAGTAAGTACTAACGACTTTTTATTCCTTGTGGATACCTTCTAGATTATTTCATTTCGTACTGCTCATAAAACTCATTTACTCATTACTCATTACTCATTTTTCATGTAATAAATGATTTACTCTGAAATGGATTGAAAAAGCTAAAAATAAGCTGTTTTCTGGGTGAAGCATTTCCCTCCTATTCTCTGAAGAGAAGCTTGTCAGATTTTTTAGCACTGAATGAACAGATACTTGTGTAACAAAAACTACGAATAAGTTGAGTTATTTTGGTGTCCATTCAGCGCAGCAAAATATGTTAGTACCTGCAAAAGATCTGTAAGGTATTTTCTTCCTCCTTTCTGCATGCCTTCGTGATGTAAAGGTTAGCATACTTAACGCGTATTCGAGAGGTCCAATTTCGAGTGCCGGCGAGTACTGCTCATCTTTCTCTCTTCCAGCATTTAAACACCCGAATGACTCTACAGATCAATAAAATATATGTTCTGTTTTCAACTTGACCGTCAAACACATTCACCCTTCATGTAAATCTGCTTGGCTTATTATTGCTTAAGACTCAAATTAGCATGAACTCATATTTCTAAAAAATTACAAAAATTTGTTTAAATCGAATTTCGATTAACAAAATTCCAAATAAAATATCCATACCTTGATGAGCAATCGAGAATGAGTAGATCTCAAATCACAATAAGTTATATGAAATCTGCACTAATACTCTACAGAAACTTTAACGTATGTTGTTTAACTTCACTCTCTAACTTAAATCTTCTGCAAATTTCGTAACTTAACAAAGAAAATATAAAACAACTAGACACTGTATTTTGTTTGGAACATTTAAAATAAGTGTATTAAGTTAAAATCCAGAATCCGTGTAAATTAAGTATATTATATTAGAATCCACTCTTTAGAAATTATAGAACTTTTTAAATAAATATTTGACAAGCAAGGCTACCCCCCCCCATATGGACCCTGAAACCGCTCAAATCAACTAGTCTTACTGACGTTATTTTCGAATTATACATAATTCCGTGTTAATATACAGAGCTGAAAATCTGAGACAGGTTTAACTTAAGTGTAAACTGAACAGTAAGATAAATAAATTTTACAGTGTGAGTTTCTTTTGTTCTAATTACATACAGCACGTCAATAAAGAATCGCAGATTCAACTAAAGTAAGCTTTTAAAATTTTCATGAAAGTCACTAATTCGACGTTGCTTAAAAATATTTCACGAAGAATTTGTTTCATTTCATTTATTTAATCGATTATGATAAAATACACATGGGCTATCTGCGTAATGAAAGGGATACCTTCGTGGAAAACGCTCTAAACATTGACGAGTATTCATATGACACATGAGAAAAACATGAAAATAGCCGTTATCATCTTTTATAATGTTTATAAGGTATTTCTCCCGCCTTCTTCGCATGCCTTCGTGGTGTAGTGGTCAGCACGCTCAACGCGTAACCGAGAGGTCCGTGGTTCGATTCCCGGCGAAGGCGTTGCTCATGTTTCATGCCTCCTGCTTCTAAATAACCTAATGTCTCTACGTGTTTTAACTTTTCATCATCATTTAAGTTATCAGGATTCAACACAATCTCTTCTACAATACTATTTCCATATTCCCCCTTCATAATACGTTCAAATCAATTAGTTTAGTCTGTAAGTAGAGTTATTAGTGATATTCTTAATTAGTTTCACAAGATATAACACGAAAAGTAACTCTGAAGCAAAGAATCGTTATTACTCTTACTGTCATCATGTAATATCGAACATGGTGAGCGCTAGTTGAATTCTGATGAGGTTGAGTACCATTTTGATGAGGTTAAGTACCAGTTTTCCTAATATTTCACTATGGTAGAATTTCCGTGTAGAGTCATTAGGTTTGTCGAAGCATGAGGCGCGAAAAATATGCATTGCTTTCGTCGGGACTTGAACTTTCCAACTAGACCGCAGAGGCACGCGGCGAGGAGGAATAAAAATCTTATGTTGTCAGAAAAATCTTCTATAAAAATTATTTAGCTTTTAAAGACAAGTAAGAAAGGGTAGTATTGGATATGATTATTTAATAAAAGGGAAGTGCAGAAGGGATATCATCCTATGCTCCATTCTAATTTTAATTGAGTGTACTCTTTGAGATACCATAAATAAAAGTTCATTCGGGAGCTAATGATATCAAAATATTTCAGATACCTTAGTGGTAGTTACAGGAGACCACGTAATGTCAAAAGCCAATGACAGTAAAGGCAGCCAATAGCAAAATCAGATCATATAATAACTCTAAACGAACCAAATAAAGGAAAGAGTTTCTTCAGAAAGCAATTTCCATAAATACAGTTAAGGAAGCCAATTTCAGTATGTAACTCAAATCTAATAGAACATAAACAAGCAAAATCCTTCTTATTGAATCTTTACATAAATTCATTACCGATCTTGGATTGGCAAGAAGAATCTCCTTCTTCTGCACTTCTCTGTAAGATGAAGAATTTCAGAAAGCAGCTTGCATAACTTTGGATCTGCAAACATGGAAAATACATCATTAGTTGCAGATTAAGTCTTCCAGAAGTGGAAGCACTTTCTTTAGTTGATCTTCTTTATACTTAGAGGTATCAATATTTCCTTTTGTGTCATCAGTTGAAAGACTATGAAGTTTAAGATTCGACCCAGGAGTCTTCGTTGTTTTCTCACAAAATAAGCTCTTCTGAAGCTCCTAAGTTTTGGGAATTTAGAGTATCCACGATAGTTTGTGTGATGGTTCAAATTACATTGCAAACAATGAGCTTTTTCATCATTTGAGTGTTCACGTGGGTAAAATTAAGCATTCTTCACTACAATTCAAACAACTCACAGCATCGAAGCTCATTATGTGTCCGGGTAGAAGAATAGCCGAACGGCGATGTACGAAAAAAAAAACTCTTATATACCCTGAAAAACACGCCCTTTATCACTTCACTGTTTCAAATCAATACTGCATTCTGCAATCACAAAAGAGGGATATAGTTTTTTATTTTGTGCGTTCTACCATCCCTACAAAATTTGTCCATCTTTTTGAAACATCCAGTTGATATAGAAAGTTAATTTTTTGCTGATTGTCACTATTAAAAAGCCTAAAAATGTTATGGACACCTTACAGTGATAAAGTTTCTCTGTTTTCTGCATGTAATATTAATCCTGTTTTTTTTTCCAGACCTCGGATGCAGCTCAGCAAAAGATATCAAAATTGAATTCCAGCATGAAGGTAAGGAATACCAGATACGATTTGCTTGTGCATCTGTAATCAGAATTTTCTTCTGATTCTACTCAATTTTTAATTTTCTTAAAATGTAAAGCACATAAATTCTAAGACTTGGTACCTTTTTTCGTAAATGCAGTTATCCAAATTCTCTTATATATTATGAAAAAAAAATATTTTGAAGCATTATATTATGAAGCATGGCATTTAGTATTGCGAAAAAGTGACATAAAATATGCCACATATGCAAGGGTGGCCAGACTTCATGTCAGTAGGAGTCACATTATAGAATTCAGGTACTTAAATCGCTTTAAATGTAATAAAAAGTATTGGTACTAAAAATAAATGTTTCAAGTGCACAAAACAAGAGTTCCGTAATTTTTAATGCTTTTATCAATAATCATAATTTAGCAACCATTGTTGCTGCGGCTCTGCATACTGAGAAGTACTATGTTCCTATGATATGAACATGTTTAATTTTTCTGCGATGTATTCCGCAAGTCATGTCCGAATGCTAACATCGGATGCTACAAAATGCATGTATCTATCTATATTTTTTAATTCCGGCCCTTCATTGAAGAACACTGTGGGGATACTACAAGATGCTTGGAAGATGACAAATGAGTTTGAAAGAGTGACAACGACACCATTGGTGTTGGACATTCTCTTAACTTTACTCCTATCAACACTGAACAACTACCGCATTATTCCTATGGGACAAAACTATTTCTATTAGGTCTATAATACGACCAACTTCTGAATGAAGATGTTTGTAAAACTATCGGCTACATCTCAAACACATCTTATCAGACAGTTCGTAGTATCAAAGCAGAAAGTTGAATTTAAAATTCGGCGGTGAGTGAAAATACCGGTACTTCTAATACTGCGCTATGTGACCTGCTCATGCAATTTCAACGAAACTTATAATATAATTGGAGTTCAAATTATAATCATTTTGCCCAACTCCTCAAGTGCATTACAATACAGAGTTTATCGGTGTAGCTCAGTTGTCTTTGAGTGCATATTAGATGTATATAGTAAGTAGATTTTAACAGAAGGTGTATTTGCAGTGTCATTCGGGAAAATTCTGTTAAATACTCTCCATGTAGTTCAAAAAATAAAGTTACTGATTTCTGAAAATATATGTGACATATTGCAACTATATCTACTTCAAACTGTGATTATATTTCAAACAAAAAAAAAATTACCGCTGGTTAAGCAACCCACCATGCGGCTCTTAAATCTCAGTTTGTACATATCTGCTAAAATGAATGTTATATGTACGGATCTGAAATTATCTCCTTTTGCTTTATTTATTATTTTAGCTTCCTTTAGTGTACCATGAAATTCCACACAAGGAATAATTTTTTAACGAATTTTCTGCGCAGTTTCAAAAAACATCCCTTAACGACAAATAAAAATGAATAATATCAAAATAACATAAAAAATAAAAATAAATATTGAATTTAATTTTTTTAGAATATTAACTTGGGAAATGATAAATGATTAAAATTATTATTTTTCTGAAAACTTAAGTTATCAGCATTAATTTTTTAATTTAAAAAGGTTTCAGTCTAAATCTTTAAAATTTTAAGGGTTCAATACCTTTAAGCTTCCAAAGTCCGACCATGCAATGTGCTCGATAAATCTGGAAGCAGGCATTATTTCCGTAAATATTGATCTTAGACAGCGGTTCTCAACCTTTTCTGCCTCATTCCTCCCTTTTAATCATTACTAGAAGATTATTTCCCTTCTTCGTTTCCAAAACGTGAAAAATATATAAATGCATTTATTTAGATTTAGAGATTCTTTCTTAACGTGTTTTATAAATTAAACAACAAAAAGTATGGAAAATATTGGTAAATGCCAAAACTTGAATAAAGTATTGGTACTTTTATATTTTTATACTAAAAGTTACATTATAAGGACTTCTGTAGATTCTTGTAGATTTCGGAAACATAACTATAGTCCTGAGTAGGAACAGGGAGCTTACTAAAAGCTATGTTCGTGCGTGTGTAGAAGGATACAACAAAGATAAAGAGAGTGCAAATTGCCCTTTATTTGCTTAACGATTTTTACATACGTTCCCGTACTTCGGGATACAAAGACCAACCACTTGTGGTCTGAACGTAAAAGAATATAAGACTACTAACTAACTAAAATTTAAATAAGAGCTAACTTTTAAATATCTTACACAGATGACTAGCACTAAGACTGGCCTTTTAAATTACTACATTTGTAGTACGCAAACTGCGGAAAACTACAATACGTCTTTAACTTTCAAGAGAGTTAACCTCTGGCCTTAAAGGCGGGCAGTAACTGATGGCAAGCTTGCGTGAAGACTCGTAGCAAGAGGGCTCGCTTTCCTTCTTTTTTCTACTTGGCAAAAAGCCACAACTTAAATACTTAAGCGTTAGCAAGTACAATTTGCGTAAACATATTCACGCGTTAATTCTGGCCGGAAGTGGAAAATAAGAGATGTCGTAAAATTTTAAAATAAAATAAACGTTAGTGAACTTAAAATCCTTACAACGTAACAACTAAATAAAAAGCTGAACATATTCCCTCCTGAAAATATGATCCCTCTGGTTGAGAACCCCTGTCTTAGACATATATTTCCAATTGTAAAATTTCTCAAAACGAGGTTGAAACATTTTACAAACACGGGTTCATCATTAGAGGAGCTGAATGAGAGAATTTTTTAATGTAAAATCTAGTATTTTATACGGTATTCGTATATAAAAACGTACATAAAACCCAGTAGTATTTATACTCTTTAATGTTACAAAGTTGTAATAAAATTGTTTTGTTTTAATTGTAAAGAAATTTCTTTCAAAGGCATATAGTTTAAAAAGACTTTGTGCATTCTGCTTGTGCGTTCTGCACATGCATCTCTTGAGTAGTAATGAAACCCCTGTAATTCATACGCAAAACGGCAAACCTGAACAAATATTGTTTTGAAAGAAACATGTTATCATGCTATCTGGTACTTATTTTTCGCTAGAAAATATTTGTCACAATTTGAATTACAATCCTCTCCCAGGTTGGTTCAATTCTTCGACAGCCTGTCTCATCTCATTTTTTTACTTGCCTTATAATCATTGTTATTTTTATAGTTACTTAAATAAAAAATAAGAAAAGTTTTGTAATAAGAAATTGTCAAATTATATTCAGTAAAATTAAAGTAATTTTAAACATTGCACTGCTTTGAGCAATTTAATTGCAGCAAGAATATTGTTCATAAGAAAAAGAAGAATATATAATTTTTAAACCAAGTAAATGAAGTTATCGAAATTTTCCAGAATTAAGTAAAAGCAATTAAGCTTGTTAAATTTATTATTTATAAAAACCTAAAATTTAAATTAAACTTACCTTTCTTCCCGTTTTCGAAGTTCGCCTGGTGAAGGAAATAAGATGAAACAGCCTTAAAGTAATCAGTTAAGCAGTTATTTGATTAAATTTTCCTCAGAGGTTTTCATGTACAGTTCCGACAATCTCTGGCATTCAATGCCTCCATGCACCTGATAATCCGGCATCTATATTCCTGCCATAATGTGGCGCTATTAGTATTTCGTTCGACAGTGTTCAGAGAGGTTCTCACTTGTTTAGGATCTTTTTGCCATTTTCATTTAGTTAGTGTGCTATTTGAAACTCTGCGTTTATATATATCTTTCTGTCTTTCTGTTTATTTATTTAGAATCTTTTCAAAATATGATAAGATATTGATAAAGGAATAAAATAAAAGTATGTGACTTTTAAGAGATCACCAGAAACTAAATATTAGGAATTCAACCTATGATTATAATAATGATAATTTTACTAAATATTTTTCATGAAAAGACCTAATTTTAATTGAATATATATATATATTATTATATATTCAAATATTGAACAACTGAAAGTCTGGAAGAGCAAAATCTTCTTCAGTTTCCAGAGAGTCAATTTGAAATGCGTATTAAAGCTAATTCCTTTTTGTACACAAAACGAAAGGAATCGCCTTAGAGCTGGCTTATGAAATCTAAACAAAGAAACAAAAATACAGACCTTGTCGTCATTGAAGCCCGATAAAAAAATCGTCGGTCTAACGCAAAATGATGACGAACATGATATACACAACGATACTCAAACAGACTTTTCAATAAGTGAATGATTAATTGATGCTTCTGAAACTAGGCCATAAAAGGAAATTTGATAACGTAGTCCTTGTAATTTTATCTTTCTAAATCAAAAAATGTATAAAAATCGCTCCCCAGATGGGAAAGTAGTTAGTGACTCTGACTGCCTTACCGAAAGGGTTCGAATCTCGGAGAAGGCATGGATGTAATTTATGGGTAGCCTTACATGAGACAATGGTGAACCACATATTAGGTGCCTCCATAATAAACTCGCCACTGCTTTTGTCCTTAGTAGTGGCCAACGTTTATAGACGGCTTGGGCCCCCGCCATTGGAAAAAAAAAATAAAAATCGGACGAATTATAAAAATCAGATTACCGAAATTATAAGACGTATATTATAAAATATAAGTACTTCCAGACGCTGCCGAACCGGAATAGTGGTTAGTGACTCTGACTGCCGTACCGAAGGGACCGAGTTCGAATCCCGGAGAAGATATGAATGCCTGTAAATGTATAGTGACTGTGCGGCATGTGGCCACTCAAAATATAGGGCGAGCATGTGGCCACTCAAAATATAGGGCGAGCAGCAGTCCTCTCGAGAGATTCTGGTAGAGGA
>KK121892.1:269886-313151 GCA_000611955.2 Stegodyphus mimosarum | reverse complement strand
TCGGACCCGTCCCCCCCCCCGCGGTGCTCTCCTCCAAAATTGGGAGCGGCATTGAGCAAAGTCGTTCTGTCACCTGTATGGTTTCCAAGGTTCTTCCCAATGACAGGCGCAATTGCTTGCCACCATAAATTTCGTTGGCTTAGTCTGATATCAGGCAAAC
The DNA here is from genome assembly GCA_000611955.2 of Stegodyphus mimosarum. Classification (NCBI taxonomy): domain Eukaryota; kingdom Metazoa; phylum Arthropoda; class Arachnida; order Araneae; family Eresidae; genus Stegodyphus; species Stegodyphus mimosarum. The sequence continues at coordinate 312,991 of KK121892.1, read as the reverse complement.
GAGATTAGTCACAACAACAACAACAAAAGAACTTGCAGTAAATTCAGATTCATTACATCCAAAAAAAAAATAGGTAATTTCTCTAATTTTTAGTCTTAAAGCTTTTAAACAATTGTGTAACAAAACTTAAATAAAGTTGAATAAGTAAAACTTAAATAAATACTTCTAAAAGTCGAAGTAAATGCACGCAGATGCATTGTTTAATGCATCTGCGTGCATTTGCTAATAAGAAAACTACTTTGGTTAAAGTGCTCAAACAGTGCTGTAGAAATCATGCATTAAAACTGAAAGCTTTGAATGAGCCAGTTCAAAAAATAATTGAATTTTTTAAAGTGTTTAGATTTTTTGCATGTTCACATTTAAGCTACGTCAAAATTTAAAGTATTCATCATAGGTTTGCAGCCGAATGCCATCATCATGCTTCCACTATTTTGTATTTACACTTGATATTATATATGGAAAACTAATGTAAAACTGTGATAAAATGCAAAGAATAGGTGAAAAATAGTTTTTCCTAATTTATTTAAATATATGCACTACTTCTGAGTCGAAAAGATTGATTAGCTGATTTTCAAATACTCAGGTGTGTAAGATTTTTTTCGCTGGAAAAGGCACATATAAGTAACTTGCTGAATGAAATATGACGAATCAGTTCGTCTTCTAATTATAAAAGCAGGTATACTTATAAGGTATTTCTCCCGCCTTCTTAGCATGCCTTCGTGGTGTAATGGTCAGCATGCTCGACGCGTATTCGAGAGGACCGTGGTTCGAGTCCCCGCGAGGGCATTGCTCATTTGTCATCTCTCCTACTTTCAAAATATACCTAATGCCTCTACAAACTGAAGGGATGCTTAATTACTATTTAAATGAATTCTGGCCTTGAATAAATTTCATCTCAAACTCCATCTTTGAAAAGCTACATTTTTCATGCATTCGCTGTAGTCAACATATCAATGAACTGAACTATTTCTCCACTAGAGGAAATTTTAGTTTATAGTCAAAACTGTTTTATATTAGTACTTTTCCAACGTCTTAGCCTCACGATATGTATGCATATAGCTGCAATTTATTTTGCTCTGACAGAAAGGTAGGGAAAAAAAAGATCCCTAAAAGAAAATATTTAATAATGAAGTAATAGTAAATAAACATACGTAATTATATAATAAATAAGCATTATTAATTATATAATAAACAAAAAAGTATTTCAAAACTCTTCATGATTAACTTTTCTTTCGGTCATTTTGAATTGGCGGCAAAAAATTGTAAAATAACTGAAATAGTGTTTTTCTAGAAGAGGTACGAAGTTTTAAAATAGATTAGTTTATTTTCCATATTTGTATGTTTCAGCATGAGCATGCTGAAACATACAAATATGGAAAATTAAGTGTATATTATCATTAGTGAGATTTTTTATGTTTTAAGACATTTCAATTTCCAATTTTACTTTAATTTCAGGTATATCTTGCAGCGCAGCAAGTTTTGTGTCTGTGTCGGCTCTAACGTTTTTGTTTGCAACCTTTATCTTCTTCGTGCACAGATATTAATCATCTTCAGGGATGCATTTGCATTAAGTGGAAAAGAAGTGTACAACTTTTGTCACAAAAACTTCAGATATGTTTAGAAAATGTTCATATTTTTAATGTTTGAATATCTTCTCATTTGTAAAGTTTACTCTTATTCAGATGGATTCTTGAATTTTTGTATAAGTCATATAGCAATAAATTTTTGTGGTTTTTTAATGTCATTTTACTTCCTAAAACTATAACAGCAAAATTTTAAAATACAAATGCAAATTCTTGATTCGCAGTATTACTATATAATGCAATCGGAAATCAAAAATAATTTTCTAACTCTTTTTTAAATGTTTCATCAATTCTCAGAAATTTTAGATTGCAGAAGAAGCACGTTAAGTGTACTGAATAAATTAACCTTAAATTTTAACTTTAATTTAGAATTTATACGTTATGAGAAACTAGTTTTGAAAGAAGCTTATTTTAATCCCCACATTACTCTAAAGCTGATAAAGGCCATGAATGCAAGTGCGGTTAGTGCCAGCAATTAAGAATTAATGCATTATTAATGTCTGTCTTATATTAATCCATTTTAATGCAACAAATTACCAAGAACTTTAAGAAATTATTAAAAATATAACTTATGGGTTCAGATGCAAGTGACAAAATAATTTACTTGTAGAATGCAGTGAAACCTGTCGTGGCTACCCCTTTAAAAATACCAGTATCTCCGAGAGTATACATAAGCATCGCTACTAATAATCTTCTTCAAAGGTTTAAGTATCAACTCCTAGAAGGAAAAGTTAGAGAGTTTGGGAAAACTCTGTGCATATTGTAACGTGAGCTTCGGCTTAGCAGTTATTGCTGGTTAAACGTGGCGTAACAGCTATTACTTTGCTGTCACTAAATTTATCAACGCTCTGTTAGGGAACAGGCTAGTCTGAGCCTTGTAACGTAATTCTATTACTTGTTAATATCTTCAAATTTTGAGTTTAGTTCTTACTGTTTGAGTAACCGCCCAACAGAGGCGTAGTGTGTTAGAGTCGAGTTGATGTATTATAAATAATCAAAGAGCGTAATAAAGGGTAGTTTTAACCCTTCTTCTGTGCAGTCACTACTCTCCAGATTTCACACAAATTTAGACAGTAGACCTTACAACCTAAAGTACTTCTAAGTATTATACAAATTTAGACAGTAGACCTTACAACCTAAAGTACTTCTAAGTATTATACAAATTTAGACAGTAGACCTTACAACCTAAAGTACTTCTAAGTATTATACAAATTAAGAAAAGTATCTACAACAAGAAAAACAAATTGTTTTATGGAACACAGTGTCGATAATTGACCAAAATGTTCTTTTTCCGGATACAGCTTTAGCTAAATATAGCTCGTTTTTTATGCAGGTTAATAGAGGTGTTAGAATTAAATATACTAGCAAAGAATGATATTATTATTCAACCTTATTTGAAAACTGAAATGTTAGACTGGAAACCTCTTCTGACGCTCTTAATGATGTTTTCTAATAAATGAATGTCGATTTGAGTCAGGTATGGTGTGTGGGTTATGGTTCGGTGAATATTCTTCAAAGACATGACTCCACTTCGCTAAAACACAACTTTATTAACACATCTATTCATTAACACAACTATACGTTAACACAACTATAATGAAAACTGAAAACTTCTACACAAATATTCGAACATCCTTGTACTCGAGCTAAGGAAAATGAGAGAAAGTTCCCTGGTCGCGCTGGAATTTAGTACGTAACCAACACGACGTCATCCGGCGGTGTGCGCAGTCAAACATAAGACTGCCACAGGGTATCCCCCCAATGACACAGTCACGATATAAAAGGGGTTGATTGCAAAATTCCAGTTTAAGATATACACATTCAAATCAAAGTTATACTTTAAAAGGTACGTACAAAAACCAAGATATACAAAATTTATGAATATAATATTATACAAGTAATAATACAGTTAAATTCTAATTGAAATGTATAGCAATACAATGCATACCTTAATTAAATAATGAAAAGTTAATACAATAAGAATTTTAAGCAATTCTCAATACGTATGCAAAGAAATTAATCCAGTATTTATATACTATAACTTTTCCAGGAGACCACAAGAGAAAAACTTCAATCATATTACAGTGATAAATTTTTCAGGAAAATGAACACGACGTCCACTGCGAGTTACTACTTGCTTTGAAGCAATTTTTGAGTCTTCACAGACTTTTCGGTGTGGAATCTGAGGAATTACAGGTGAATCTATACGTTCCGACAACACATGCGCTGGTTTTAAACGATCGATTGAAACTGTTATCTTTTTGTTACTTACCTAATAATAAAATTTTTGTCCATTCGATTTAAAAACGGCATGAGGACCAGTGTAAGGTGGAGTTACAGGAGGTTTAACAGAATCGATCCGTAGAAATACATGAGAACAGGTATAAAGTGCCTGGTGTACATAAATTGATGGTTGAATATGTTTAGAGGTTGGAATCGGCCTAACTGAATGCATGACTGATCGAAGCTGTGACACATAAGATTCAGAAGGATGTACGAAATTAGTAACAATCAGCTTATCTGAATGTGGTAACGTAAACATGTTCAGTACAAGTAGCATTTACATCTTTCTTAAGAGCAGATCTGATACTCAACAAAACTATAGGCAGAATTTCAGTCCATTTTAGCTTGTTATGAGCCATTATTGAACTTTTAAGTTGCCTATGAAATCTCTCAATCAGCCCATTGGACTGAGGATGATAAGCAGCAGTTCTAATTCGATGTGTACCCAAAATCTTCATTAAATCTTTAAATAAGTGAGATTCAAAATTTCGCCCTTGATCAGTTGTTATTGATACCGGGCAGCCAAATCTAGCTATCCAGTTATGCACTAATACTTTGCAAGTAGTCTGAGCTGACATGTCGGCATTAGGTATAACTTCTGGCCATCTGGTAAACCTGTTTATAATTGTCATGCAATATCGGTTCCTTCAGACGGTGGAAGAGGACCTATAAAATGAATATAAATATGTGCAAATCTTGCATCAGGCAAGGAAAAGGTACCCAACGGTGATTTTGAATGTCTATGAATTTTGGAAAGTTGGCACTGTAGACAAGATTGAACTGCAGTTATAATAAATTTCTTCATGTTAGGCCAAAAGTGTCGCTTAGCGATTAGTTTCGTTGAGACTGAAATACTGGCCTGAGAAAGACAGTGAATCTGCTGAAAAATGTTAGAGCGAAAAGATTCAGGAATGAACGGTCGAGATATACCTGTGTCCATATTGCAATAAAGAGTAACATCTTCTAAAGAAAAGTAATGTTTCTCTAGTTTAAAAACTGGTGAAGATTGAGATAAAGAATTTTGAATTTCAGAGTCTTGAATCTGTGCTAACGTTTTATAATAAATGGGTTGATTACCAGATACTGAATCTATTTCTACCTGGATAAGGCACCAGCAACGCTATTGTTACGATATTTGATGTATCGTATGTCAGTGGAAAATTGGCCAATAAAATCAAGATGACGAAGTTGCCGTGCAGAACACTTTCCGGACTTTTGCTTAAAAGCATATATTAAGGGCTTTTGATCTGTATAGATTGTAAAGGTTCTGCCTTCAAGCATGTGCCGGAATTTCCTAATCGACAAATACACTCATGTCCATAAATTAAGGATAATTCGGAGTCACGCGGAAATCCAACTCTAAAATAAATATATCACCTGTAAAATCCCTACATACATCTTCAAGAATCATATGCAAATTTCAGGAAGTAACCAGATGACACCGATGGTACGTCACAATGACGAGAGTGTAAGAGAGTGATATATAAGGAATACAGGCAAAGAAGTAAAATTGTTCGCAGGCGCTTTATAAGCATTTCAGTGCAATAACCGAATAGTTATGACACAAAGGACGCATTTGGATGAGTTTTAACGTGGTAGAATTATCGGCCGTCTAGAATGTGGTCGTACCCAATTGGAAGTATCAGACGAACTTGGAATTGCCCAGAGTGTCATCTCCAGGCTTTGGCAACGATTCCAAGATGATGGTAATGTGAGTAGACGTTACAGCACAGGTCGCCCCAGAGTTACAACGCCGAATGAGGACCGGTATTAGGCAGTTACTGCCAAACGAAACAGGCTGAGCACAGCCTCAGACCTGTCTCGTCAGCTCTCTTCAGCCACTGGTACGACAATTTCAAGGCAGACCGTGTACAGACGCTTAGGGCAGATTGGTCTATATGCTTGTAGCCCTGTCAGATGCGTTTCACTTACTGCAACTCACTGTCACCTGCGGTTAGCCTGGAGTAGCGAGCATGCATTGTGAACACCGCAACAGTGAGCTTGTGTGATGTTTTCCGACGAGTCCAGGTTTAGCTTGCAATCTGATTCTCGCCGGACTTTCATATGGAGAGCTCCAGGTACCCGTTACCACCAAGAAAACATCATTGAACGACACCGTTACGGTAGTGCAGAAGTGCTCGTTTGGGGTGGAATTATTCTGGGTTCCAGAACTGACCTGCATGTTCAAATTGGAACCATGAGAAGCTAAATCTATCGTTACATCATTCTGGAACAACATATACGTTTGTTTCGAGCGCCATGGGCGCACAATTTGTGTTTAGGGATGACAACGCCCGTCCTCACTGTGCAAACGTCGTAAGCGAATGCCTTCAATCGGAGGATATCACCCGTATGGACAGGCCAGCATTCTCACCGGACTTGAATCCAGTAGACCACGTGTGGGAGATGCTTGGCCGACGAGTTGCAGCCCGTCAACCACCTCCTACATGTCTACCGGAACTGCGGAGAGCATTGCGTTTTGAGTGATGTAATATCCCCCAAGATCAGATCGATAATTTGATACTCAGCATGCCTAGGCGTTGTACAGACTGTATTGCATAGTCTGGGAATACGTACAATGTATTAACAATCATACGAACCATGTAATATTGGGTTTTTTTTTTGTAATTTGCTCCAGGGAGAAAAAACCGATAATTTTTTTAATAATATCAAACATATAGCATCTTTTTTTGCTCTTTACCTTTTGTTTAATAAATAAGCTTTACAAATAAGTCAAATTTGTTTTGCTTCTAACTCTTCCTTTTCCTGATTTTGCATTATCCTTAATTTATGGACATGAGTGTATATAATAACCTTAACATTGAATTGTAAACATAAACTGAAATCCTGTTGATAAATACGTTTACAAAACTATTTAAGCAAGAGTTATTCATACTGGAAAACAATCTGTTAAAAGGTATTGTAAAGCATGAGATGCGTACTTAAGGAAATAATAAAAAAGAGTTTTAGAATATGTATTGTGGAAAATAAGGATAAAAAAATCTGACAAGTATAATTAACAGAATTATTCGCTTACATTTTATAGTAACACAGTTACAAGTTTTAGATAATATTTTTAAAACATCCTTTTTTCATTCTCTTTCAGAAATATTCAGAAAAAGTTAAGTATTGTTTAACGTATCACTATTAAAATAAAAGGTGCTCTAATTTGAAATGGGCCGAATAGAGCATTAATTATAAATTGGCTTAGATTTTTCGATTTAAAAGATGTCTCAGAAGCTAGAAAAATCATGTCATATTTGAAAAAGTATTTTAGGAAGAAGCTCCATAAACAGAAAAATAATGCATAATTTTAATATTAATAATACAATAAACTTTGATCTCAATTTTTGTAATCCTTAACCGAATAAAATCGAATTACCTTAATTTTTTTAATGCAAGTAACGAACACTTGTGAAAATATTTCATTCAGATCAAACAGTTCTCAGCAAATTGTTCTGTAAAAAGTATAGCATTTAATTCCGTTAAGAATGAAATGTTGTTTAAAAATGTATGCTTTTCACAAATTCAGGACTCTGAAATATTGTAGAAAAAGAAAATATATGCATTTATATGTATATTTACGATGTAATTACAAAATATTTACATCCGATTGTGTCCAAATATTGATCTGGTATTGATGGTAGAAAATATTGATGGTAGAACACCGAATGTTTCGGTCACAAGGAAAGGATCGCCAGTGCTTCCAAGCAGTGTAGGGGGGAAACGGGTTAGAGCAATACCTTCTTAAACAGGGAGGGGGGCTTTAAGAGGGTGTTGGCAAGGTATTGGTTAGGGCCTCTCTTTCTTACTTCCTACCTCCATGTTAAAAATAGAGGGGTGTCCAGCGGGTCATTGTCAGGTCGTCAGTAATTGCCTCCCCCCTAGCACCCCATATAGTTAGAGGCTTAAGCTATGGTTCAATGAAACATTGATTGTCGCATAATTGAACGCGAATTCATATGGAACGTTGATATAAAAGCAGCATTATAACAAACAGTTGTAGAGGCAATTTAAAGTCATGGTTTGCGATAAGAATATTAGTCAATTTTTTAGCTTATTAAGTCTAGCATAATTTTATTTCTGATTTGATTTTAATTAAAAGTAACGTATTTACACAAGAAATAAATGTTTAATTTTGCATTTAAGTCTGAAGAGGAAAACAAGAAAATTACAGTTATTAAAGATTAAGAGGTTTATATCAAAATTATACTAAAATTTTAAAATCTAATTAAAATGGATCCTATAGCCACGTGATTTGAACTTAAACATATAATATACAATGAACCCTCTTGTGGCTACTTCTTCCAAAAGTGAACAATATTTCCCAGAGTAGAAATTAAAATTTGTACTGAGCATTATCTCTCTAAGAGGACCACCTCCACAGAAGACCAAAGCAATTAGAAACGTGGATGATCGTCTTAGAGGGGATTTAATATATTTTTGCGTGCGTACGGGTTCGTAATAGATTCAATGCACAAGTCCCATAATAGGTTAATAAAATTTGTTCTTGTCAAAAGAAATATATCAAAACGCTTGAATTTTCCTCAGAGATATCCGTACAAGTGTTCATAATATTACGCAGAATAATCAAAAGTTACACTTCAAACTACTAAAAACGTTAAGGTACAACGCAATGCAAAGCGTTATCTAAAGAGAAAGCTAACTCCACTTTAATCTCAGTTCACATGGAACTACAACTCGCAAGAACAGTAACTAAAATTAGCAACTGAACTAAGCAACTGTTTCTCTCCAGTCTTTTAAAGATTTCAAACGGTCGCGCGAGATATGTCTAGTAATTTCTGCTTCTCGAGATATCTGGAAAGCAATGACAGGATGTAACTGCAGTTACAGCTAACACAGTAGTCAATTACATTTATTCAATTTCAATACAAATTACCAAGATATCCATTCGTTCAATGTTAAATGCACATGCTCCTGTATTTTTACTTTTCCGTCTTAGCTTTCTCTTAAAATTTGTCTCGCGCTTCATTGCACTGAGAGGTACAACAATTTTAATTATAATTCTACTAAAATTATCTATCTAAATACAAATTTCGTAACACTGCCCCCTTCCCAAGTCCTGCACGTCCCCGGCAGTAAAATCTCTAGACAGGAAGCCAAACTTGCAACTAGGGCATCAATGTAATAATAAACAGTACATTACAATAACAAGCAACATAAACAATAATTGCAATAAACAAATCAGATACTAAATCAAGAAATGAGTGCACAAATGTACAAATTTAGGAAGAAAAAGGACCATGGTCTTATACTATATACATTATATACACTACGTACTACGGCCATAGTAAGGAGCTAACCTGTCGTAATGAACGACTTTGGGCTTAGAATTCGATGACTTGCGGATCCCAAGTACGACGGCGTTCAGCCTCTTTAGGACTGTGTAAGTACCATCCCAAGGTGACCGTAGTTTAGGAAAGAGTCCTTTCCGTCGAATCGAATTCCACAACCAAACCTTGCCTGCTTCGCTGAATCGATATCCTCTAGCTCTCGTGTCGTTTCGGGTCTTCGTCTTCTCCGTCGCCAAGTTGACTCGCTCTCGAGCAAAAATGGTCATCACTTCAAACCGGGCCTGGAGATCTTGGATGTACTCCTCAGAAGGCGCATCCTGAGGGCGACCAAACAAAAGATCACAAAGCAAATGAAGATCACGACCAAGAAGCATCTGAGATGAGGAATAGCCGGTAGCCTCGTGGACAGCACTGCGATAAGCCAGTAAAACAGAGGTAACTTCTTGTCCTAGTCCTCTTGGTTTCTGGAAATCACCAACAAGAGGTTATTAAAGATGGTGCGATTAAACCTCTACCATGGCGTTTGAATGGGTATGTAAAGGTGTCGCTTGGGTTTTGTCAATGCCGAGTAGCTTGCAGAGTTCCTTAATTACAGCCGATTTCTCCCTTGATCATTGTGAGCGTCAAGTAGACGCCTTTGTCATTTTAAAGATAAAATAAGAAAGGGCTTCAACCCCTTCTCACGTTTCTGTGTAAATTCCCACATATAGCAGGCACTACCCCAGTTTCTGACAAGTTGGGCCAGCGAGATCTTACATTTGGCGGCCGAAAATATCACGAACTCAAATGGCCGATAATTCGGTGGAAGCTCCTGTAGAATTTCAAGAGCAAGTTATGGCTAAGCAGTTGGAAGGGTTTGGGTTAATCCAAACTATCAGGGTATCTATCAAGCCAACCGTCAGTTTTGACGGAAGAAATTCTGTGGTGATATTTTTAGAAGGCCTAGAGAATCATTTCCAGCAGTATCCTGTGCCCGAAATGCAAAAAGTTGTGATCGCCACGTCTGCGTTAAGAGGACAGGCCGCTTTATGGTGGAAAAACATTGGGAAATTTTTATTAGAAGAATTTGGAGGTCAAGTATACACGTTAGAAAATTTTAAAGCATCGTTGTTAAAAGCATTTCCCATAGTGAAAGACCGAGCAAAGCTGGAAGCTGAACTTTACAGTTTTTATCAGCGTAACATCGAAGATTTAACGCAGTTTATTTTGCGGAAAATCAAGCTGGTAAATATGCTGTATGGGAAGAAACGCGATAACGAGGTAATTGAAATTATTTTACCCAGATTATTACCTGCTGTCCAAGACTTTATATAAATCCGAAATCCAAGCTCCTTGCAGGAACTCTTCGAGTTGGCGGTCAAGTTCCAAAACCGACGAATAGCGGAAAAATCTAGAGGGGCAGCGTATCTTCAAGGTCCCCGAAAACAGTTCTCAAACCAACCGACCGCTAAGACGAAACACTCTTATGGAGGAAAGAGCTATCAAGCCAATTCACCGAAGAACGAAGGTCAAAGCGCGAAGAAGGAATTCGAAAAAAACCGTCCGCGTACCCAAAAGACTGAAGGTCAGAAGAAAGCTTTAAACTATTAGAGGGGCCTGTAAAAGCGAAGGTCCAGACCCCTGAAATTTCGCAGAATCTCTCAAGATGATACCTAAACACGGTCGTGGTAAAATATTCTCAGTTACCAGTCATCCAAGTCCTGGTCGGCGAAGTCCCGATAGAAGCGCTCATGGATACAGGAGCGCAAGGAAACTTCTTGAGCTATAAATTCTACAATGACAACTTTCGTAGACTACGTTTATTTAAAAAAAAAACACTGAAATTATAACCGCCCTAGGAAAAACCTCTCATTGTGTCGGGAAACTATCATTAAAAGTGCAGATAAAGGAAGAAAATCTAAAAATATTATTTTTTGTGGTGAGAAATTTACAGAACCCAGTGATTTTGGAATGGATTTCTTGAAGTCCGCTAAAGCCAGATTGGATTTTCAGGAAAATGCAATTACACTGGAGATGCAACAACGGGTAGTGGAGCCGGTGAAAGAACCTAAATTGGATTTAAACCATTTGACTCTCGCAGAAAGCCAAGCCATTCAGCAAGTGGTGAGTACTTTTTCAAATTTGTTTCCAGAACGGCCTGGTAATTGTCAAATTGTAACATATGATATAAAAATAACATGCAGTAAACCCTGTAGGGCTTGGCCCTATAGGGTTATTTATGATAAACAGAAAGAGCTCATTATTGAGGAACACATAAAAGAAAAGCTGCAAAATCAGATTATTTCGCCCATAAATAGTGATTACACGAGTTCAGTGGTACTATGTAAGAAAACGAGTGATTTCCCGCCCTCAGATAAAAAAGCTTGGAGGTTTGCTATTGACTATAGAAAGTTAAATAGCATTACGAAGTTCTCGGTTTACCCTCTGCCGGTGATTGAGGAAATTATTAGAAAGATTAAATCTACGAGATATATGACTACTTTTGATTTAACATCGGGTTACTATCAGATAGCTATGAAACCGGAAGATGTACATAAAACCACGTTTATCACAAAATCAGGCATTTATGCATTTTTACGCATGCCCTTTGGGCTGTGTGGGGCCCGTCGGCATTTCAGAGAGCTATGGACATTGTTCTAAAGCCTGTCCTAAAAAAATCGACTTTAATTTATCTAGATGATATAATTATAACAAGTAGTTCGCTGGAGCAGCATATTAATGACTTGCAGGAAGTTTTTTCGTTATTAAAAGAGGCCGGTCTAACAATTAACGCATAGAAATGCAAGTTCGCGACAAAAGAACTTAAATATAAAATTTCGCAAAAGGGCATAGAAACTCAAGATTCAAAAATAAAGGCTATCAAAAGTTTCCCCCCTCCTAAAACCGCAAAGAAACTGTTTTCTTTCCTTGGGTTCTGCTCTTATTATCGATCATTCATAAAGGATTTCGTTAATATTGTAGAATCGTTGTTAGAACTTAAAAGAAAGAAAAGTAAGTTTACATGGACAGCAGAGGCGAATACAGCTTTTGAAAAGTTAAAAGAAGCGTTCATCAATGCCCCTGTTTTGAAATTCCCGGAAGGTGACGAAAATTTAGAAATTGCAGCCGACGCTTCGGACTATGCCATAGGTGCGGTGCTCATGCAGAAAGGGCACTCTTTAGCATTTTTAGTAAAACATTAAACGCTACCCAAAGGAATTATACAGCAACGGAAAGAGGAACATTAGCCGTATTTAATGACTGTACAGAAGTTTCGAGTTTATTTCCGGAAAGCATCAGTAACAGTCTTTTCGGATCATGCGGCCGTTGGTAGGCTTTATTCGGGAAAAAATCTAACTCCCAGGTTAATAAGATGGGCTTTAAAACTTCAAGAACATAACCTAATAATTAAGTACAAACCAGGAAAGGAAAATAATGTCGCGGGCGCACTATCCCGAATAAAACTGGACGATGAAGGGAATGAACTCAAATGCGATGTGTTAACTTCTAAAATCTTAGATTCCAGAGAAACAATTATTGCTGAATTGAAAGCTGATCCTGAATTTGAAAGTATTTATGCGTATTTTAAAAGACCCTGAAAATTTTCAACACAGAGATGTGGCCGTAATAAGAAGTAGAGCACAGAACTATGAGATAATAGATAATTTATTGTTTTATACTAAATCAACAAACGAAAACTTCAAGTATAGGCAAGTCATCCCAGCCTCGCTTCGATTGAGCATTTTGAAAGAATTACACGACCAGCCAACATCGGGTCACTTGGAGGTCAGAAAAACTATAAAAAGGGTACGCGAGGCGGTATATTTCCCGCAATTATACAAAATAGTAACTGCGTATGTCAGGTCCTGCAATCAATGTCAGTTAATTAATGATATTAATTACAGCCCGGCCGGGTACTTAAATAGCATTCGCGCTACATTTCCGAATAAAATATTAGGCATAGATCTCCTTGGTCCTTTTCCCCAGAGTGAGTTAAATAAAAATCATTATATTTTAGTAATTGTAGATCATTTTTCAAAATGGACATAAATTGTTGAACGTAAACGTGCATCAGCCAAAGCAGTTGCAGATGCATTCTTACGCAGGTACATTTTCAAATACGGTGCACCGATAAAAGTCATTAGCGATAACGGCAAACAATTCGTTAGCCAAATTTTTGAGAACATTTTCTCTGGACTTGGCATACGCCATATCAAGATGGTTCCGTGCAGACCACAGGCAAACATCGCGGAAAAAGTTAATAAAAATATTGTAAAAATAATTCGAAGTTATGTTAGTACACATCACAAGCGCTGGGATGGCTACATAGATGTGTTAGTTTATGCTTTAAGAACAGCAAGTCATGACACCACTGGAAAAACTCCAGCGGAATTATTTTTAGGGCATAAGTTAATAACACTTGATAAATTATTCTTTGTTCAACAAAAAGAACAAGAATTCAGGCAAAAAGACGTGCAAAAACTTATTCATGAGGCTGTTAAAAATTCGGATGCGGCAAGAAACAGACAAACGCCGTGAATCGAAAACGCCGTGAAGCAGATTTTAAAGTGGGGGACAAAGTTTTAAAAAGAAAATTTTGTTTATCAAATGCGCCAGAGAACATCACCGCAAAATTGGCTACGAGATTTGAAGGTCCCTATGTTATTCAGGAAATCAAGGGAGCCATATTATACCTTAAGAACAAGAGAGGGGAAACCTGTAAAGCAAGTCCCAACCAGGTGAAAGAGTATTTCGAGAATAATGATTTTGAAGTGCTTAAAAGTTTCTTGCAGAATTCAAGTTCCCAACAATTGTAGTAGAAGAAGAAAAAGGCCAGAAGTAAGGCCGTCCGCTCCGCCACCCAAGAAGCAGAGAACCGCCGACGAACCAAGCCCTTCTACAAGTTATTCAAGGATCCCGAAAAGAAGGAAAGAGAATCTCCAGACCCCAGCAGAGAAAAAGGTTAAGCGCACAACTATGTCTCGTAAAGAATCCTTGCTAGATGGCAAGAGGAAAAAACCAGTAACAAAGTCTCACAGCAGACAAGCAGTGTCAAGGAAACCGCATCCAGTTCCGGATATCTAAAGACAAAAAAGGCCGCCGTTTCTGCGAAAAAAGAAACAAGAAGAAGAACGAAAAGATTTGGACCAGCAGAAAAAACTCAAGCAAGAACCCAGACCGAAGGTCGCCAAAAGCAGACATCCAGGTGCCAAGAGGAAAAGACAGGAACCCTGATATTATCACCCCAAAAGGCCGGCTTACAGAGGTCAAAAAAGAAAGGGCGCCATGGAGGAGAGCCGAACAAGTCAAAGACGAAGACTGACTGCCCATGAATTCCTTGACATGGGCCGAGTTTTGTGAAAAGAGGATGACCGAGTTCCAAGCATGGAAAAGTCGAAGATAAGTTAAGCCTTCTATAAATTTTTCTTTTGTTCTGAACTATTATGTGTAAATACGAAGTTTCTATGTGTTGAAAGAAGTCAATTTGTCTCGGTTGAGACTTAATTTTGTTTTACTGTATTTAGTTTAAAGCAAAGCAAGATTTTCTTTTAAGTGTAATGTCTAAGAACAAGCAGTTCATGTTGGTCGAAAGACTGGTTTTATTATGTTAAAGCCAAAATTTGACCAAATGTAAAATAGCTTCTTATTTTATGTATTAATGGAAAATTTAGCTTCAGGGCCGCCAGCTTGGCGAAGAAGCGTGAAGTAAAATATTTATTTTTTTCTTGTTCATCTTATTGTAAACTGTAAAAAATCATATGTATTAGAATTTTGTAAAAATATGTAAATACTTGAAAGCTATGTAAAAGTAGAATTTAGTCTAAAAGCATAAAATTTTAGATGTTAAAAGTAAATGCTCAAAAGAAACGAGTTAAAAGCTAAATGTTAAACAGGAGATAAAATCATGCGTTGGAGCGAAAGCCTGCATGTGAAAAGGTGAATGAGGGGGAAGATTAGAATAAATGCGGTTTTTAGCGTTCTCCACCCACACTTAAGTTAAGAATGATAAACATAGCTCATCGAGTTTTAGTGTGATGGACTAGGGTGTGTCATAGTTGGTTGCTCGAATTCTAACAAATCATTGTGGTTAGGGGAAGTGCTGAAATACAAAAACATGAAATATTCCCGTTGGACACCACGCATAATGGAGAACCAGGGAAAAGCAAGTTAAAGTTTGCATGAAGAATGAATGAATGTGAAATAAACAGTTAAATAAGAAAACGAAAATCATGGAAAAGTAAAATGCTACCGAGTATTAAGAAAGTGTAAATCATAATGTATTTTCAATATACTTATACTTGTTCCTTCCAGATCCTGGAAGGAAGAAAAGACTGAAGGATAAAGAACGACAGCAGAGAGGATTCAGTGCGAAGAAATTGTAAGCAACCACAAGAATTATTGTAAAATTTGAAAACCAAAAAATTGTTTTATGTAAATGGGGCTCTTGAGTTTTAGGTTAGAATGTTGAAACTTTTCAACAGGTCGTTTCTGGGACCTGCGTCCAAGTGTTCAATATTCTGGCAAATGAAAATGTAGGGTTTATATTTATTTTATTTTAACTAAGATTTATTTTAAGTTATCTTTCCTGTTTAGCCTTCATTTTCCCCTAGAAATGCCCGTGCCAGAGTATGTAAATTTTAGTAGCACGCGCAGTTTATTCAAATTTAGCGGAAGCTAGTTGAATTAAATAGTAGACGAAACCAGAGTTTGAGATCTTGCTTTGAAGTCATGCTAGTGAGGTTGCTCGGTAGATTTTAGATCGGCGCGTATCGGCCTGTGCGCCTAGCTTTGCAGAAGTGCTAGTTTTCAATTGTTTAATCAGTAATATTGCTGAATCTCAGCGGTAATTAAAAACGCGGTTAGTTTAGGATCTCAGAGCCTCGTCGGTAGTGTTTTGATATTAGTTCATCTAATCATTACTTTCAGTTTTACGTTTTGTTTGAGTTGAACCGCCGGGTTAGAGCAGTTTGTGAGCGTCAAGTAGACGCCTTTGTCATTTTAAAGATAAAATAAAAAAGGGCTTCAACCCCTTCTCACGTTTCTGTGTGAATTCACACATATAGCAAGCACTACCCCAGTTCCTGACAAGTTGGACTAGCGAGATCTTACAAGCAAAAGTTGAAGATCGTGTGGGAACGCCATTTAAATGAGCGTAAACTGTTCTACCCCATGTTGCAATTCGACATTCGACAAAATTGTATGTCTTGCTTATATACCAATCTCTGCAGAGAGGTGAAAATAGTAGCCAATGTAGAAAATTTCTAAATTCACTTTCGCTGCATGAATTTTCCATAACATGAAAAAACAATTGTCAGTACAGATAAATCATTATATGAATGAATGTCAATTTTTACTGCAGAATACATAAACCTTATTTCCAGATTAATGTAAAACTTTCCCCCGCAAAATTTATAAGATAAAAAAAAAGGTAAATGTATATTGTGTCAAGCACTTCTTTACTTGCATAATTAAAATAAAAGCAAGTCTAAAATTTAAGCATATTTAACATCACTACTATATTTTGCATATTGACATTAAAAAAATTACCTGACTAAATTACTTTTGAACGATTGTTTACAAGCCTATAATTGAGATACAATAACACGCCGAACAAATATTAATTTTAGAAGTCAAACAACAAAAATTTTAAAATATAACTCTGATTTTTGTTCTTTGACTTCTAAATTAATAAGCCTATAATTGGTTTGATCAAAAACGACTCACTTGCAAAGTAGTAAATCGAATATTCTCTTGCAGAAGCTTGTGGACTTTGATTTCTTGGAAAATCGGATTTGCAAATTATAAGTATGATTGCTAAATATTATATTCGTAAAAGTATTAATTGAATTAATTTCACTATAATCATAAAGAGAGCCAGAAGTGCTCTATCATACATATTTTCAAACCATAAAGGATGAAAAGACTAAATTCGACGGGACTCAGAGACAAGAAACAAGCAGTGCTATTGAAAAGATACTTATTCTTTGCTGGATTGTAAAAGAACATAGTATCTGCAGAACGAAATAAAAAGGAAGAAAAGCGCATAAAATCTGCCAAACAAAAACAATAAATTACGGAGATGAAAAAAACTTAAAACTATTTTACGAATTATTCTAAGGGTTAAAAATATCAGTACACATGAAGTAGATATGTCTTAAATAAAAAATACCATTACACTATAACTTCATTAAAACAAGGCATGTAGAAACTTTTATTAACTGCAGAAGGTATTTCGATACTTTCTTAGCTCACCCATCAGCCTTATAAATTAAAGAGACGTGCCTTTATTTGACGAATGTCTCTTTTGCTTTAAAAATGTCCTTCTGAAAATCATAGTCGTCTTATACCAGTGTTTCTCAACCTTTTAGTATTCACGGCCCAATTTTCAATCATAATTTTCATCGCCCCCCCTCCCCACCGCATACAATAAAATGTATACAATAATAATGTATTTTGAGACCTACACTACAACCTTAATTTTAAACTTTACAAATTACCAAGAATACGGAAATTTATTGACATTTTGCAACACCGATCCTCAGCATTGAAAAAACAAGAATCCTATGCCTTTTTATTCCTCTTGCGTCCCGCCATGTCTGGCATTCTCACGGTTTCGTGAGAAGTTTCGATTTGTTTGGTCAGCTTAAAAGTTAGGAGCGCGCGCAGATGTGAACAAATGTTTTCTCATAGGGAGAAGGAGAAAGTTCTATGACGCCAATTTCAATTCCAGACAATCTCATTCGAGTCGATTCTTCTATCGCTATTGAATCTGTTCTAAATGTGTATGTTATATATATTTTCGTGTAATTGCAATTCACCGTATTACATATTCACGGCAGCAGACTTATGCAGAATCATGGATAAATTTTTAAGCGGGCGTAAGCGAGCATTAGACGATAGACAAGCATCAACAAGTACACAGACGAGCGTGGTTTCGAAAATAAAATCAAGAAAATATTCTCAAGAATACTTAAATTTTGGGTTCACTAGTACTGAAGTAAACGAAGAAGAAAGGCCCCTGTGTAATCATTTGCTCAAAAATGTTGACGGCAGACAGCATGAAACCTAATAAACTTAAACGACATTTGGAAACGCGTTATAGTGAGTACGTAAACAAACCCAGAGAATTCTTCGAATTAAAATTAAAATCATATGAAAAGCAAAAATCATTGTTTAAAAAAAACTTTGTCTGTGAATGAAAAAGCTTTAATTGCCTCTTACAAAGTTTCATATAAAATAGCCAGATGTAAAAAGCCTCACACCATTGGTGAAGAGCTTATTTTGCCAACCACAATTAAGATTGTAGAAATTATGTTTAGAGATAATTTTGCAAAACAATTGCAGTCTATACCTCTTTCAGATGATACTGTTGCCCGTCGAATTGCTGATATAGCTGAAGATGTAGAGTGTCAGCTTGTGGAAGTTGCGTGACAAATTGTTTTCAATACAACTCGATGAGGCAACAGATAGTAATAAAAATGCTCATTTCATTGCCTATGTTAGATTTTGTGATGATTTGTCAGTAGTAGAATTACTTTTCTGCAAACCAATAGAACTCAAAGCAACAGCACTCGCATTATTTGCTATCTTAAATGATTTTATGAACGAGGCAAACATAGAATGGAAAAATTGCGTTGGAATATGCATCGATGGTGCTCGTTCTATGTCCAGAAGATTCCAAAGTATTCAAGCACTTGTGAAACAAAAATCGCCACAGTGCGTCTGGACACATTGCATGATCCACAGAGAAGCTTTGGCTTCCAAAGAAATGAGTCCTGGTTTGAATGTTGTGTTAACTACGTTTGTAACCGTAGTAAATTATATAAAAATGAGACCCCTGAAATCAAGAATCTTTTCCGCACTTTGTAAAGACATGGGTGCAGTACATTCAGCGTTACTATTTTATTGCGAGGCAAGATGGTTATCACGAGGGAAATTTTTGCAACCTGTTTATGAATTAAAAGAAGAAATCGCCGTTTTCCTAGAAGAGGAAAACAGACCGGAAGCTGAGAATTTTCGCGATAGTTTATTTGTGATCAAATTGAGCTCCATGGTCGACATATTCGAGAAATTAAATAACTTGAATCTTCAACTGCAAGGAGCAAATACACATATATTGGATACGAGTGATAAAGTTAATGCTTTTTGTAGGAAATTGGAATTGTGGAGCAGAAATTTAAAGCAAGAAAACTTAACAATGTTTGCAAATTTGAATGATTGTATAAAAACTTACAAGGCTGACGAACAACATGTAAAAGTTGTTTTTGTAACCAGTGAAAATCATTTAGCAATGCTAGCAAAGAATTTTAAAAAGTACTTTCTTGCTGACGACAAACTGATATCAAGTTACAAGTGGGTGAGGGATCCATTTCAAAATACTCCCGAAGAACTCTCAATTGAAGAGGAAGAAACCTTCATAGACTTCACGGCAAGCGGCGAAACCAAAAGACAATTTAGTAATAAATCACTCTTTGAATTTAGGGCAGGAGTGAATGATGAGTTTTCTGTACTAAAAACAAGAGCATTTCGCATTCTACTACCATTTTCAACATCTTACCTTTGTGAAACTGGATTTTCTGCGGTGGCTTCTTTGAAGACAAAATATAGATCTCAGCTAAATATAGAAAAAGAACTGAGAGTGTCTATTTCTAATATTAAACCCTCCTTCGAAAAACTTTGCTCTGAGAAACAGGCCCAAGGAAGTCACTAATAATTATTAAATTTGTTTTTAATTTAGTAAGTTGTTTTAATTTAATAAGTTAATTATTAAATATGTCGAAATGTATTTTGTTTTGTATGTGTGTGTGTGTGTTCTTTCTTTTCAGTCACTTAATCAATTTTTTCAAATAACATTTTCTCTTGGATATGCTCGCCCTCCCATTAGAGTGCTCGCGCCCCCCCCCAGGGGACGCGCCCCACAGGTTGAGAATCACTGTCTTATACAATTAGTCGAATATTTTACAATGGTTTAAAATTATTTATCTCTTACGCCTTTCATCTTTTGTCTTAAAAAATATATACTGCTGAATATTAAAAAATGAGGGATTATAGAGATAGTTCTAATTATTCTAAGGGGTGTATTCTATAATATTTTTTTTTTGCCAGTAAGACTTTTTTCCATTACTTTTTTTTTCTCCTTTTTGTTCTACTAATCTTCCGTTTTCATGCCCAAGTTTGTGGCATTCTCTGAATATCTACCAAAATGGCTAAATAAACTGTTTTAATGCGCTCAGTCTAAATACTATTATGATCGTCACATGACATAAGTTGAACAACAGAATGATATAGATGGAAAAGAAACGTAAAATTCTAATCCAGTTCCTCAAAATGATGATTTATCAAAGCAACATTCATGAGATGGCTCTACCTAGTAAATATTGTTGTAGAAAACATTTTCAGAATACTGTATAGTACTGTAACCGACAGCCTACATGTTAGAATTTAGACATGCGAGATCTCAGAAATACACCCTGCATTCAGTTTTCAATCCTGAGGCGCTAATTCTAGTGAAAAACTCAGTATTGGCTGGAGAGCCTAACTTTAAATTTCATGTATTGTCAGGCTAGTTTTTACTTTTAAAGTAAATTCTACTATTACCTTGATTTACTCTTTTCATCCATAAACATTTATTTCCGTTTTACAAGAATGCACAAAATGCTTTTAGCTTTAAAACATGTTTCACAAAAACATTTTACATTTACAATTACTTTACTTAAAACCATTTCAAGTCTTTCATCTACAACAAAATTTTCTAGTTTAAAGAGTAACGACGTTGTTTCACTTAGTTGAAAACATACCAAAATTTCTTAAGCTCAGTCTCTGAGACTAAAAGTGAACATCTTGTCCTTATTTTAACTAAAAATACACTGCCGTAAATAATTAAGCCTCTTGCTCAATTCATATTAAAATAAAAATTCTCTTCGATCGAGGCAACATTTAAAAGAAAATTTTCCAGTATTTTTTCTACTTTAAATTAAAACTTGGAGTAATTTCCACTTATCTTTTCTTTATTGAAGTCAGCCATCATTTTTTGTAGGACCTGATCTATCAGACCCTCACTCATTGACGCGGTCCGTCGCTACCCTCCTTGTCCATCGGCTCTTTTCGCCTGTACACCGTTCCTTTTCTCTATGCCACCCACCTTCTGGCTTTGATCCAGGCTTGTAGCTGCTAGTCTGGCAGTCTACGTTTCTTGCCCTGTGCGGAAAATGTTAGACTGGTTCTTCGGAGGATTCCTCTTCTTCCGAAGTAGGTTCTTGCGCTGAGGAGTTTCTTCCTCCAGCGGCCGCTTGTGACATGGTATCTGCTCTACCATCCGGTCAATGACCTCCTTTCGTTTGGAAAATTTGCCTAATGGAATGAGGACCGTTGTCTGATATAAACCTAAGGGGTGGATCATATTTTAAGATATATTTGCAGGGCGAAGAATCAAATACGATTTTAGCTGAGGCTCTTTTAAGGGGAACTTTTTCTACCTACTTCTAAAAATGATCGACATTAAGGAGCAAACATCTGTTTTTACTACTTCCACTACTTGGATAATTGCCTAACAAATCTATTCCTATTAATTCATTTGGGAAAGTAATAAACAGTAAAGAATATAGTCCTTCGGAACTCGTTTGTAACTTGAACATTAAAAGTGGCTTTACCTATACACGTGTAATGTTTTCCTTGTGCGGCAATAAGTTTGGTATTCTCCATAGAAAGACATGATATTTTTTTTTAATTTTTCGAAAATATTTTTCAGAAATAAAATTTTCTTCGGCCCTTGTATCTAACAAGACCTTTTTTGCACATTGTTTAGCAAAATCTGAATGATCTGCAAGGTCCAATTTTTTATTACCACAGCGTTTAGCCGCAGTTTATAGGGATTTCTATACGAGCGCGATAACTGCACCCTCCTTCCATCAGCATCCTGAATTAGTTTAACTTCTGCTTTTCATCCTTTTTCCATCTTGCGGCCTACTTTGGAAATCGCGGAAACTTTTCTTTTTATATTGAAAGTTTTTCTCGCCGTGAAATTTTCTTCTATTTTCTGTTATCGACCTGTGAAACTATCTGGTTGTTCTTTGGTCCTAATCTTTTGTACGCACACTTTCGGACAACCCCCGATTTCCAAACTTAATCTTCAGCTCAAACAATCGTTCCAGAGTAGTAGGGTTTCTTAATTCAATAAAATTTTGCAAACTACTGGGAGCAATTACAGGAAAAAGTGGTTGTCCAGCTGTTCAAAAAATCAGTGACCAATGTTTTTCCATCAAATGTCACTGCGGGTTTCATGGATGCCAACATTGTATCCACTAAGAAGCCAAATCCTTCCGTTGGGCTTACTGGAGCCGGTGAGGTCTGCGACGTTAGTGGGGCTAGCGAACAGGTGGGCTGATCTTAGTCCATGTGTCCGTATTTATTCGGGCGCCAAATGTGGGATCTAGTTCTCTTCCCTCTCATAAAATGTAAACTTAATCTACTTAAGTGTTAATCCTTGAGAATTCTAGCACAGGCTTGAAAATAAACACAACCAGGTTAAGGATGTAAAAGATCCTTTTACTGAATACAATAAAGTTTGCAGACGGCACGGACTTACGTGCTTACGACCACCGACCACGTGCGGTGGGAAACTTAAAAGATAATGTAGCCCTAAATTTAAAGAGTAGTGCACGATTGCACAATTCAGTTTAATCTAACAGGTTGACTCAAAACCTACACCGGCAGATATTTATTCGGCGGCAAGAATGCGAATCCGATATTCAGAGTTAACAGCTGAAAGAAATAGCAATGTGTGACCAAAATAGTGAAACAGTACTCTAAAATTTTCGCTACGTCAGTTTAACTATGCTCGTTCACCCTAACTAATTTATATCCTGGCGATAAAACCCAAAAGAAATAAGAGAAGGCATTAAAGGCTAACAAATGAAAATAACTATTAGTAAAAATAAATGAAACCCTATAAAGTTACCAACTCAAAATTTTAATTCGTAATACACAAATAAAAATTGGTTATTACTAAATCACATAAATTTATTATCATATTATTTAATTGTTCGTGTAAATTTTTAAACAACAGATGTAACTCAATTTCCTACAAATCTTCATAAAGAATAATTTAACATTTGATAAAATTACCATGTTTCTGGTGAATTTTCCAAGTATGCATACAATAACAGTCAAACCATGCAGGTATGGATTAGTATGAGTACACGTGGATTTAGACATGTTGTATTTAACCGTCGTTCCACTGGCTGTAAAAAAATAAATATCAGTCCAATGAATATTTTTATTTTCTCATAAAATTTCTGATTTCTTATAAAATGTTTCTTTATTATTATTATTATTATACGTAGGCAGAATAGTGCTAATGAACTGTAAAGATAACCAAACAAGCATTTTTAGTAAGTCATTTTACATGGGGAATGGATAGTTAAAAAGCACCGAATCTTTTGGATCTCACATAAAATATGCATAAGCTGATATTTCTTTTACATTTCACTCAAGCAAAGTGCATAAGGACTACACGATAAGAGATGCCTCTGTGAAGGCCTCTTTAAAAGAAAGCGATTTATATTCAGTGCACATGAGTTAAAATCCAAAGCTGTCATAAAATCTGGCATTTAAATTAAAATTTAAAACATTTAGTCATTTATTTTTGAGCGATGTTGGTTTAGCTTTGTTTAAAAGTAACAAGTTTTAATTGCGTATTTAATATACACTCACGTTTGTGAAAATTGCAACACCATGAAGGACTTACGCGAGTGAGCTGAAATTTTCAGGAAATGCAAAGTAGCGCATGATATGCAAATGATTAGAATTGCAAATCCGTAGCGCATGCGTATGCTGAGCAGCGCCCTCAAAACGGCTGATGGATCCGAATAAATAGACGGCTGTAGCGAGGCGTGTATGGTTATCGGTGGTTATCTGCTAGTGGTAAACGTTAACTCAATCTGTACTTATGCCTCGTCGACGAAAGAGAGCGAGATTTGAACAACTTACAGAGTTTGAACGAGGGAGAATCATCGGCCTTCGTGAAGCTGGATTGTCGTATCGTGCAGTAGCCTCTCGTGTGCAGCGTAACAGCAGCACAGTGATGCGCGTTTGGAAGCAGTGGACGGACGAGTGTCGGACAACTCGGAAATCCGGGAGTGGACCCCGAAATGTGACGTCAGCTCGCGATGATAGACACCTGGTCCGCATGGCGCGGACGGACCGTACAGCTTCCTCTAGACAATTGGCAGCACTGTGGTCAATAGCTACAGGTGTTTCATTGTGTGCTTCATCAATTCGTAGACGTCTGCTGCAGTGTGGACTGCGCGCACGGACTCCTTTATACAGGATCCCCCTAACGCACGACCATCGCCGCCTGCGGCTACAATGGGCCAATCAGCATAGAGACTGGCGTGCTGATTGGCAGCATGTCGTGTTTTCTGACGAATCCCGCTTTAATTTGTGGTACCATGATGGCCGCATTCGTGTCAGACGCTATGCCGGTGAACGCCACCTTCCGGAGTGCATTATCGAACGCCACAGTGGACGAACACCCGGAGTTATGGTCTGGGGCGCCATAGCATATCATAGACGATCTCAATTGCTACGAATTGTGGGCAATCTGAACAGCAACCGGTATATCCGTGAAGTTCTACAGCCCGAAGCTGTTCCCTTCCTTCAAAGCTTGCCAGGCGCTGTATTTCAACAGGACAATGCCCGCCCTCATACTGCTCGGATTGTTAAATCCTTCTTTGCAGCGCAGCAGGTACAGCTTCTTCCTTGGCCTGCGTGTTCCCCGGATATGTCGCCAATTGAACATGTGTGGGATGTCATTGGTCGGCGTCTTGCTCGTGATCCTCGTCCTGTTGCGTCTGCAGACGAACTTTGGGTACGCGTACAAACGATATGGAATGCTCTTCCTCAGTCAGACATTCAAACTTTGTTTGACTCCATGCCACGTCGTGTAGCAGCACTTATTGCGGCGCGTGGTGGCCACACAAAATACTGATTCTGATCTCTTGTTCTTGTTTGTTTGCTTTGAACATTTAATCATTTATTTGTACCACTACCACTCAACTGTGTATTAAATTGCATTCAATTATGACGATTCCTTCTTGGTGTTGCAATTTTCACAAACGTGAGTGTACTAGTAAAAGCATTTGAACACCAATACCCTACTTAATAACACGAAAATATGCCTTTGACATTGTTAAGCATTCTCTCTAACATAAGCGAAAAGATAAAGGAAACTGTCTCATTCTTGCCACTAGATGGCGGACATTCTTCCTTTTCTTTCTCTGACAGGTCTGAGAAGGAGACTAGATTCCAACGCTCACTGGGAAGCGTCAATACGAAACTTCTGCCTTGAAAAACAGCTAAATGTAATATATGAGATATTTTGTAAATAATGTAATTTAGTAGTTCTGTAAATAAATTAGTAAAGACAAGATGGCCTCTTACTTGAAAGAAACCTCTTAGGGAAGATAGCAATTTTATTAGAAGCCTGGCGTCCGAAATCCTGAAGATGTATCAGGTAAGAGACTTTAAATTACATTTGTAATAGATGAACCTGATGCAACATTTTTATGGCGCCCGAACAGGGACGCCAGAAAAGTTCTAGTAAAATTGAAGTTAAACGCTGAGTATTAAATTTGAAGATTTTAATTCTTGTTCTTGAAGTATTCAGCAAAAGAATAATTTTGTTTTCGAAGTAAGAGTTAAGCATTTCTTTTTCACAAAACGTATATGTTGTGTATATGCTTATATCTAAAACGAAAATGGCAGAAGTAGATAAATTTAAAAAGAAAAGAAGTACCTTAAGAACTGCCGTTACAAAACTATTTAAGAAAATCGAAAGTGAATTAGATAATTCAGAAGTTACTGTTAATGAGCTCGAAGAATTGTTAGAACAGTTGAATGCTAAAACCGAAACATTATATAATGCCGATGTATAAATTGAACCACTTTTGAATGCGGATGAATTCGAAAATGAATACGAAATTACAGAACAATATCGAGAGAAGATCACATTATGAAAATTTAGGCTTAAGAAACGGATTAAAGAACTTAATCATGACTTGAACACTAATATTTCAGCAGCTTCAGTCCAGGACAGTAACTTAAATACACCGAAAGATACGCCTAATGTTAAATTACCCAAACTTTCGATTCCCGTATTTTATGGAAACAGTAGTCAGTGGCTTAACTTTTGGAACAGTTTTGAGTCCTCAATCCATAATAACGAATCATTGAACAAGGTAGACAAATTTAATTACCTGAAAGCATATTTAGGAGGAACTGCTGCCAGTTGCGTTCAAAGATGTCCTTTATCGCCAAAACATTACGATTCAGCAATTCAAATCTTATATGACCGTTTTGGAAGGAAGGACATTCTTATTAATGCACATATGAATAATTTACTAAATGTTGAACCATTAAAAAACGCGAATGACATAAAAACATTTCTTTATTTATATGATAAATTACAAACACAGATTAGATGTCTCGAAGCTTTAGATTTTGTATCGGAATCTTACAGCGCCTTGCTGTGTCCGATGATTCTGAAATTACTGCCTTCAAAGCTGACACTTGAATTTAATAGAACGCAAAATGTCAGCACCGATTATAACATAAATGATTTAATGTCGTTCTTACACAGAGAGCTCTCTTCCCGCGAACGCACAAGGTCAACGATTACGCAACAGCAAAAGATCTCCGATCGGCGACAGTATTCTTCCCCCCCCCCGCGACGAAAAGCACATCTGGTTTCCCAAACAGACATAATAAGCCGAAGATTCCAACGGCTACTGATCTGTTTACAAAATCCGAATGCAGAGAGGAAAATATGAGCTGCATATTCTGTAGTCAATTCCACAAATTTTATGACTGTAGTTTCGTTTCCGGCTTATCATTCGATGAAAAAAGGGACATTTTGAGAACGAAAGGTGCTTGCTACAAATGTTTAAAACCTCATCATTTAGCACGAGATTGCAAAGAAAAATGGCTTGTTCTATTTGTAAAAAACAACATGCAACTATTATGTGTAATAAACAAAGTTCTTCTGTGGAGGCTTCGAAAGTTAATAAAGATGAAGAGAAAGAAAATAAAGTACTTTCAAATCATGCAGGATGCTCAGAAGTATATTTACAAACTTTAGTTGTTGACGTATATGGAAGAGGGAATAAATAATTTGTTCGAACACTAATTGACACCTGAAGTCAAAATTCTTACATAAGCAGGTATGCGGCAGAAAGGTTACAATTAGGAAGTTTAGGCGAACAAAATGTAAAACACGGACTTTTCGCTGGCATAGAGGTTTCTGAAAAACATAAATGATATAGAATTAGATTGAGTAGCGTAGATAAACGGTATAATTGTGAAATCAATGTGTTGGATGAAAGAAACATATGTTCTTCGGTTCCCAAAATCAAAAATATACATTGGATAAGAGAACTTAGAAAAAGAGGAATTTACGTCAGTGATGTTTTTGAGAATGAAAATAACAGATTATTTCAGATGAAACCCCAAGAGATCCATTTGTTGTTAGGGGCAGATGTTGCTGCAGATTTATTTACAGACAAAATCGAAGCTCTTCCTTGGGGAAAATTAGTTGCCGTAAATACTAGACTTGGGTGGACTGTTATGGGAAAAGCGAACACTGACAATTATGAAACAGAAAATTCATTTTCGACGCTTTCGTTATCTTTGCATATTTCTGACGCACCGATTGCTGATCTTTGGAGATTAGATACCCTTGGAATAAAAGAACCTGCAGAGAAGCATTCCAGTGAGGAACTAGAAGAAGAATCCGAGGAACATTTTCGGAAGACCTTAAAGAGGGATGTTGATGGTCGGTACATAGTATCCTTGCCTTGGATAGAAGATCACCAAATTTTGCCAACCGATAAAAGTATAGCTAAAAGGCGACTGAAATCTACCGTAAGGACTTTAAAAAATAAAGGATTGGTGGAAGCTTATGAAAGTGTCTTCAGGCAATGGCTTGATGAACAAATTATCGAAGAAATAAAACCTATTGAAATAGAAAAAACAATTTGTCATTATCTCCCGCACAGAGCAGTCATCAAAGAACATTCCACGACTAAAATACGTCCAGTCTTCGATGCGTCAGCTAAAGAGAAAAATAGTGTTTCTTTAAATGACTGTCTGACCAAGGGTCCTAACTGCATAGAATTAATTCCTAACATTCTGAATAAATTTCGTTTGCATGAGTATGGAGTGGTGGCTGACATTCGAAAAGCATTTTTGCAGATAGGAATAAAAGATGAGGATCGCGACTTTCTCAGATTCTTATGGTGGGAGGACGATGATCCTAATAAGAACAAAGTTTTTAGACATCGAAGAGTAGTGTTTGGAGTGAATTCCTTTTAGGTGCTACTCTGAATTATCACTTAGACAATGCTCCAGACCATCTGCAAGAAACAGCATCTAAACTGAAAAAATCCATGTATGTTGATAATTGTGTCACAAGTTGTAAATCCAAAGAAGAACTGATGAATTTTATGAGGCAGTCAAAAGAAATTATGCTTCTAGCCTGTTTTGATCTAAGAAGATGGATCTATAACGGTACACAATTGGATACGTCACAAATTCGCATTGAAAATGAAGAGACATCAGAAATTTCTGAAGAAGTTTTACGTGATGGAATTGTTCCTGTTTTAGGCTTAAACTGGGATGTTTCAACACATATCCTCTTTTGTAACACAAAATTCTACGACTACAATGATGAAAATTTAAAAAACTGAATCATTTTGTCTTTAGCAAGCCAACTGTTCGATCCAGTTGGATTCCTGTGCCCTGTAACATTAATTCCAAAAATTCTAATGCAAGAATGTTGGAGGAGAAAACTATCCTGGGATACCAAATTACCTACTGACTTGGAAAAGAAATTCCTAAAATGGAAACGAGAATTAAAATTTGTGGAAGATGTGAGGATTCCTAGAAAAATATTAGGTGATTTTGAATCAGAGACTGATTTATCGTTTCACGTATTTTGTGATGCTTCGCAATACGCTTATGCAACATGCATTTATCTCAGGCAGGAAAGTGGTTCCAGTGTTAAATATCAACTGATACAAGCTCGTGCTCGTGTTGCTCCTTTAAAGTGCGCATCTGTTTCTAGACTAGAACTTTTGGCATGCTTAATAGGTGTCAGACTGATGAACTCTATTAAGACAGATTTTCCATTTGAAATTCCAATTTTCTACTGGACTGACTCCATGAATGTCTTGTATTGGATTCGGAATCAAGAAAATTGGGCTGTATTTGTCATGAACATAGTAAATGAAATTAGGTCTTTGAGTGATACAGACGCATGGAATCACATCGCCAGACATTTAAATCCGGCAGACCTCCTGTCACGAGGGTGTAATGCAAGTGTCCTGTCCATGTCTCACTGGTGGAAGGGACCTCCATTTTTGAAATTACCGATAGAGGAATGGCCTAAACAAAGGGAAATACCGGACATGGAAATAGTGAATTTAGAAAAAAGGAAAACAGTCATCTCTACACTAAATACGCAAAGGGTAGAACATTTTTATGAAAAATATTCATCTTACCACAAAATGTTAAGAATAACAGCTTGGATATGCAGATTCATCAATAACTGCAGAAGACCAGATTCTAAACAATCAGGAGAACTCACTGTCCCTTTAATAGAAAACGCAGAAAAGAAAATATGGAAGGTCGTGCAGAGAGAAGCATTTGACAAGGAACTGAAAGTTAGAAATCTTTGCACCTTTCTTGATTCAGATGGCCTTATTCGGTTAAAAACAAAGATTACTAGAAGAGATGAAGAAGAAAATTTTCGCTGTCCAATCGTATTGCCTTCAAATCTTTAAATAGTTCATAGATTAATTTTAGATTAACATTTGCGATTATCCCATGCTGGTGTGCAATTCGTACTAGCAAATATTCGGCAGAAATTTTGGATCCTGAGAGGAAGAAAAACAGTATGTAGAGTTCTGATAAAATGCGTTCGCTGTAGAAGATATAGCGCAAAGAATATAGAAACTGTTCCAGCGCCTCTTCCTGAAGATCGTGTTAGAGATGCTCTGGTGTTTGAAGTGACTGGAGTCGATGTAGCCGGACCTCTTTATTTGAAGAAAGGAAAAAAGGCATGGATCTTGCTCTTTACTTGCGCAGTCTATCGCGTGATACATCTTGATCTGATAGAAAGTTTATCAATAAACGAGTTCATTTTGAGATTAAGAAGATTTATTGCTAGACGAGGCCGTCCAAGAATCATTTACAGGTACAATGGCACTAATTTCGTTGGAACTGAAAATCTATTAAGATCGATAGATTGGAAAGAAATAGAATGCCATTCAACTACTATGAGAATACAGTGGAAGTTTAATCTCCCAACTGCTTCATGGTGGGGCGGTTGGTGGCAGAGATTGATACGAATAGTGAAGAAGATGTTGAGAAATGTTCTTGGAAAGTCCTGTGTCTCGTACGAGGAAATGTTGACTATACTTTGTGATATCGAATCAGTGATTAACTCAAGGCCCCTTACATATCTTTCAGAAGATCCAAATGATCTTACGGTACTGACTCCTTCAATGTTTCTGCAAGATGTGCATGACGTCGGTGTACCAGACTTAGACCACCTAGATACCATCAATCTGACAAAACGATACAAGTTCTTGCAGAACTTAAGAGAACACTTTCTCAAAAGATTTCGTAATGAATATTTAGCTCTCCTAGTGCAAAGACCACCTACACGATCTACTGGGACTATTAATAAAAATGACTTGGTGTTTGTCGGCAGCGATAATAAGAAGAGAATAGATTGGCCATTAGGTCGCGTTATAGAAACATATCCTGGAAAAGACAACGAAGTGCGTGTTGTCAAAGTGAAAACTAAGACCTGTGAAACGTATTTATCCTCTCGAACTTGATAGATCTAACTTGTTTAGTGACTTGACTCTGAATAGAAAGATCTCTACCAATGAGTTTGACAGTGATATGAACTATCGAATTAGATATGGACGTAATACTATAAAACCTGTTACGTATTTTTGAATTGATATACTAATTTTGTTTTGTTTCTTTTCAGTAGCTTAGAAGTTTAAGTGTCCTAACTATAGAAAATTGAAATATGTTATCTGGATATGTTGTTTAGATGTGTAATACTCGTTAAGTATAATTTTAGAGCATTTGGTAATTTTCATATTTGTAAAAGTTGTTCTTGAAATATTTATTTATTGTTGATATGTTTAAAATTTAGTTTTGATTTTTCCATCTCATTGATGTAAAATCAAAAGGTGGGAGGATGTCCCATTCTTGCCACTAGATGGCGAGCATTCTTCCTTTTCTTTCTCTGACTGAGGTCTGAGAAGGAGACTAAATTCCAACGCTCACTGGGGAGCGTCCATACGAAACTTCTGCCTTGAAAAACAGCTAAATGTAATATATGAGATATTTTGTAAATAATGTAATTTAGTATTTCTGTAAATAAATTAGTAAAGACAAGATGGCCTCTTACTTGAAAGAAACCTCTTAGGGAAGATAGCGATTATTAGAAGCCTGGCGTCCGGAATCCTGACGATGTATCAGGTAAGAGACTTTTAATTACTTTTGTAAAAGATGAATCTGATGCAACAGAAACAATAATGCACTTTCAAATAACCGGACCATTATGTCGCTGGAAAGCATTGCTCTGTCTCCAATCGTAATAATTTTTCTCTTTTTCAAGATTGTTCTGGTAATAAACTAAACATTTTGTAAAGATCACTATGTCTTCAAAGACTTGATATGTCGACAGAGCATCATGTATTTGAAATGTGGTCCATGGTTATTCAAACTGCCATCACACAAAGTGCAATGATTATTCGTGTGCACTGGAATGTGCTGTAAGTTATTCAATACTCTTTCTTATATAAGATAACATGTCAATAAAACATCGTATGTTTGAATGCTGGTCTAATTTATTTTCAAGTCCATTTGGCCTCATCTGAAATGGGTTCGACGTCAAAAGATGTGACGTTACGATATTATCACATTTCTTGTATCATCCTGACACCGAAATTAGGCAGTGGTTACTGTAGGTTTGGATTACACAAATAGTAATAATTATTCATTATGCTTAATTTGTGTTTCTTTTTCTAAGCATAGTTAACGTTATTATTTCTATTTTGGGAGAAAATTTTAGTAGTTTGCTCATCCATAACTTTCTTTAACTCTAGAAGGTAAAAAGATTTAGTGTAAGGTACGGCGGACGGGTATAGACTCGCGAAGGGTGGGGACGTGTTTTGGAGTTGTTCCTAAATTTGTTTTTTCTTAATACTCTTATTCGAATCTTATTGTTCTTATTGTCTTGGAGATAGGAAGCAATAAGTCTAATACAATGATCGAGAAGTTCAACTTGACAGGTTTGTATATAAGTCCCCGGTGCCAGAACCTATCAAAAGCTTTCGCAATATCAAGGAAAATGGCTCCGGTAGGGAACTTACAGTTGAAAAAGGAGAGGGTCGCTGAATTCGAATTGCGCGAACATGCTGGCTGCATGGGCGTTTTCGTGTTTTTCCTTGTGTGTAACGTGTATAGAGTTAGTTTCCCTTAGAAAGTCCTCCACGAAAGCAACCCTCACCTTAGGCAGATATCCCTCGAGGCTTTGCTGTAATCACATAAAACCAAAACCAAACACTTTTTAAATCTGAATAAAAAATACACAAAATTGATGTAATATCTAAAAGCAGACCACATAAAAAAATCTGATAACTTATTATAAATCATGCATTAAAATATTTACAAGAATTTAATTAAAATGAAAATTATACAAGAATTTAACTTAAATTATACAGGAGATTCTAAAATTTTTTTGGAAATTTTCATTCATATCGGTACAATTAAAAGTACTTAAATAAATATTTTAACCCAACGCAATTTAATATGAATATTAAATTTAGGATGTGCATAATTTAAAAATATACTGCAGATTCTTTAATGCATTTTTAATGGAATATATTTTTATACACTACAAATTAAAATAAAAGTAGAGGGAAATACATTATAATTTAAAACATAAATTTTCAAAATTTATAAATTACTCATCAAACCATGAAATTAAGTACATTAATATAGATATTAGTTTAAAGATTACAATTTTAAATTAAAAATATGCATTCCTTTTTTATATGTAAAAAAGGAAAACATCAAATATATTATTTTCACTAAAATTAAATTAAGGAATTGCTTATTTGATAGATCAATAGCCAGAAGCCTATATCATACATTTATGAAACAAGCGAATTATTCCTTACCTTTCATTCAGGAGTTATTGCTGACTTTGATATGGATGCTTCGGTAAAGTATGGCCTTAATTTATTACCATGCTATAAGTAGAAATAATCCAATAAAAGTAGAATCGTCAGCATCAAATGCTTTATTTCTATCGCGAAACACTCGAGTTTTTCTCAAATCTTAAGAAATTAAAATATCCATTACCTGTCAGGACTGTGTGTTCGGTGCATACTCTTGGCGAACATATTCGTGAAATACTTTAAGTCCTGATCTTGAACAGGGAGCTGAATGCAGCTATGTTCTGTGGTAGAAAACTGTGGTTAAGTGGTAGAACAACTGCACTTAAGAAGGATTTAAAATCCTCTTTTATTAAACTACAATTATATACAGCCACTTCTCAACTCGGGAGGGATACAGAAAATAATGACCGCACTTGGGTCTAAACTGAACAATCAAATAATTTAAACTAAAGTTAATTAGAAATTAGGTAGACGTTGCTCACAGAGCTATAACCGCGAGGTTGGCCTCTATGCTAAATGGTGCGTAGCAAGGTTTAACTAATACTAACGCGCTTTGAATTACTTCAATAAGTAATAGAGTAACAGCGCTAAGGCTTCGAATTTAAATACTAGCTGGTCAAACGAACGTCGAACAGAGTAACAGTGGACTGAGTCTAAAACCTCTCTCATATGAGAGGTTCCTACCTATCGCTTAAATAAAAACTTGGCTCCACTTCAAATTAGCATAAAGCTGAAACGCGCGCTTATTCTAAAGGGAAGTTGAAATAAGAACAGATAGGAAAGGCAAATTAAAAACAAAACTTTGTTAGTTTAAACTAAAATCTTGCATACCTACTCTTCCAAAAACTATCCGTGACCTCCGTCGTCTTCAGTTTAGCTCTAAAACAACTGTCAGGAAGTTAAACAGCAGCTACTCAGCGCACGGGAAATTTCCGACTCGTCGGTCTCTGTAATGATCGAGACTATGACATGAGACTCGCTCCTTGTCGAGTAGATCTTCAAAAACGGCCCGTTCTTCCATCTCGACGGTGTCCAGACAGACAGACAAAGAAGATAGATGTCTTGTTTTGCACCCGCTAAGTCTTTTTGCACCGATGGGCGAAAAATCAAGCTAGGGTTGAAGAAAAGGTATATAGAAAGGGGGCAATTTCGTATTGCAGAGGAGAGTAAAAAGGAACTCCGTATATTTTATACGAGTTCTAAAGGCCAGGAAAAAAATATGGGACAAAATAAAATTAAAAATAAATGGCCCAAAAGTAATGGAGAGGGAAAAAAATAAATAAAAATAAAAAGGACCTAAAGAAAGAAAAGGAAGTAAGAAAATGTCCTAAATACGATTGTGTGCAGACAAGTATATATTAACTAAGGTAACATTTAATATTGCGGTTTCCAAACATATTCATACTTTTTTTTTGCAAACAACATCAGACAAGGGGCCGTATTCTCCTAGCGTGCGAAAAGATCTCGATACGAGAGTGACGTAGCAAGCGACATCTTCTCGTTCGACTGCTACGAACGATTGATGGAAAACTGCAATTCTCAAGCGCCTCTACCGTTCGAATCGTTAAGGCTTTCTCCGATCGAAAGAGGTAAAAGCTCCTCCTTCGCACCGCCCATATTTTGACGTAAAACGATAGTGGAAAAACCAATGAGACGACTTCTTGAAAAATAATCGTAATTTTAATTTTTCTTTTTGTAAACAGATGGTAACAG
Organism: Stegodyphus mimosarum; assembly: GCA_000611955.2. Lineage (NCBI taxonomy): Eukaryota > Metazoa > Arthropoda > Arachnida > Araneae > Eresidae > Stegodyphus > Stegodyphus mimosarum. The sequence continues at coordinate 277,855 of KK121892.1, read as the reverse complement.
CGGATCAGTAAACAACGTGTTTTTCCTTCTCGAATAATTTCTCGTCAGTTATAGACATTAGTGTCTTTCATTGAAAAGCCCCATGAAAGATACTACTATTTTATAAACATCACACTCATGCATATATATGTGTTATCATTTAGATTACTCATATTCATATTTATTTTCATTAATGTAATTTCGTGTAATCTTGTTCATTTGAAGTTCTTTAAGCAGTTTTACGTTTTTTAATCCAAGATATACAAAATTTGTTTTATGAATTAATTTTTTTACAGTTTATCATTTAAGTGAAGAATCTGCCTGATACATACATCAATTTTTATCTGAAAAAAATTTAGTCAGGTTTATATACTTTTAGGTTACTTGAAAATATCTACATAGTTTCAAACAGATCTCAGAATGGAAATTCGATTATTTATAGTTTTCATGAACAGCAATAACTTGCAACACAATCTGAAGATATATTCCAATAATTTATGCATAACTTAAAGGACTATTAGCAGGCTAAAAAAACATATAATTTAATTATGAATTCCTAAATTGAAGGGCAAGTTTTACATGTAAGGCAACCTTAAAAATTCTGTTGTGGTTTGTTTACTTGATTTCTAGAGACCCTGAATTTATTTGTATTCAACAGAATGATTCATGTGTTTGGATAAAACAGAAGCAGAATTTCAAGTAATATGTTATTGGACTCTGCAAATGTGAAAAAGCAGAGGTTAAATGAAAACATATTGAAGAAACAAGAAAATATTAAATACTGAAGAAATAAAAAAATTAGTGCAAGCATTAGAAGATAAAGTTTAAAAGTTAAAGTTTTTTTAAATACTTTAAAAAATAACTCAATAAAAATTTTCAAGGTATATCATTTCAGTTTAGTTCTTTTTCAATTAAAGTAGCTAACATAAGAGACTTATTCATATGTTAAAAATATAGCTCAAGTAAGTTTTATGTGCATACAGAAAGGAGAAAAAAAAGAGCCTCAAAAGAAAACTTGTTTTAAAGCAATAAGTAAATAAATAAAATACACTGGTTCTAGTAACATAAAAAAAAAAAATACTGTTATATACTCTAAAACAAATCCCAAGTATCACATCATGATACATAACACTCTTACAAAAGAAGAAATATCTGATTAGGAATATACTCTTTTTATTTATTTGATAACAAAGAAGAGTAAAACATATGCAATATTACATTATGAAAAAGCCTGCAAGTCATTATAATATTATAAGACATTGATTAGTAAGGTAAACATCAGTTGATCTATCTTTCACAGTAGCAATAAATTTCCCATTCAAAATTCTTAATAATATGCCAAAACAGATTTACTATTGGTGCCTCAGATTTCAGGTCACTCAAAAGTAAATTTGATTTAGCAGACCATGAGATCTTCCCTGACAAATTTATGAGCAAATTGATTTTTTTCAAAATGTACCTGCAAATTTAACAAAAGCATGCATAAAATTTAAAACATTAGTATTTAATTACAATTTCTGTATTAAATGAATTTAACCACACTTTTAAGAATGCAATTTTCTAATAAATTTTAATTTTTATATGAAAACAAAATTAAGAAAATGTAATTAAGTTTGCAAAGCTACTTAAAACATATTTCCTGTTCACACATTGAAAATAAATTTAAAGTTAACTATAGTTAAAAATACAACATGAAGATTTAGTACTAGATCATGCATGATAATGGAATCAAAATGATTCGTCAAATATTTAAATTAATATTCAGCTTCTTCAAAATGCCTAAAAAATACAGAATATATTAATCTTACTATACAGAAAAACCAAAATCATTTATAATTTAGAGCATACTATCCAGTTTTTAACACTGGTGCGAACTAATAGATTTGACGACAATACATTAGAATCAAAACATAGAATGTTACTTTAAATCACCAATCGTACAGTAAAATTAAATAAAGAAAGGCATATGACTTTCCTAACCCAACACAAAGTTTACATGAAATGTAGAATACAATTTTACGAACAGTATAAACTATTAATGATAATAAAAGGAACAACAACATCACAAACAGAATTGGCAATATTTTAATGCACAAACACGTACACATACCTCAATTGATTTTGTACTTATAAAAATCAGTTGATCATCAATAAGTGACAGTTAAATGAAAATGCACACTTTGAAGAAACACAGAGGAATTTTTCTAACATTCTATGAAAAAATACGAAGCTGAACTTACCTCACAAATACACGCTCCTGGGTTCGGAATCCATTGATTTCGACAAGAATTAACTATCCATTTTCTTCATCTTCCTTCATTTTTCAGAAAACAAAATATCCTTAAGTTAGTTTTAGAATGACTAGGAGCAATTTGGTGCAACATGTCCATCCATGTTTCTCAAAATTAGGTCGGAATCGATCAACAAACATGTCAACAAAACAATGCTGATCCAATGGCAGATAACGACAAGTGTGCTTTGTTGGCTATAGAATGGCTGACGAGTCTGCTCCCCTTTATAGTAGCTGGGCTGTACGTCAACACTTTGTAATGATGTAGGCAACGAAACCTTGATTTAAGTACACCATTGCATCTTTCCTTTCACACAGTTCCTTGCTACTTCATGTTTTTGGTTATAATTTTCTTCCATATGTGAAGAGGATTTCATTGGATTCAAGGTTGCAATGGATAGCCTTTTATCACCTGCAATATTAAAAAATTAATCCATGGAAATAAAAATTTCTCATACAGGTTTTGAAATCTAATATGAGATTTCAAGAAGAAAAAATCTGTCCCCCTTTACAATGCAAAGTAATTTTAAACTCATAAATCCCAAGGTAAAAATGCATAATTTTTAAGTACAACAATTTGATACATGGACGATAACTCACTGTAATAGAAGTCTATAAAAGAATTGTCTAATCTACATTTATCGAGTAAATCTACATTTATCGAGAATACACAATTTCTTAACTTGCATGTGTATCCAAATGCATATAAATTAGGTACATTATATATTTAATAAAATTTAGTAATCTATTTCTTTTACATTCCACCAATTATTTACTGAAAAAAAAAAGATGTGGGTAAATACTAAACTAAAATTGACACCATACTTTAACTATTAACAAATATCAAGTCTTTCTGCATCACTCACATGTTGATATTGATAATGTAAGACTTGGTATATAATATATTGCATAAAAATATTAGCACATAAAAAATTGCATTTATTTATTATTTCTATTACATTAATACTGTAACACGATATAAATAATCTACCCATAATCTGAAAGAATAATATCATAAAAATAATATCAAATACATTCTAAATGCAGAAAAAATTAATCAAAACTTGCTATAGATTGAAAAATTGGTACTCTTCTATTATTGGGACTGGATTAAGGAATGTATGTATGTATGCACACATATACTTCTGAATCCAGTTCTGATAACAGAAAAGTACCGAAAAATCTTATTTTACAAGAATTTAGGAAGTATTGCTGACATTCAGCTCTCTTCCCCTGGTCCCTGAAAAATGCTTATTTACGCTCATTTAATTTCTCAGAATAGTAATATGTTTGACAAAATGATTGTACTTATTTCTTTCCTCAAATAATTTTATTATAAAATTTTGGATACATACCTATAAGCCAATAGTTTGTCCCACCCTGCAGTGCCAAGAAGTTATTAACTGCACTCTGTCTCCATATGAACGCGTCATGAATACAACAAGAAAATTTTGTAGTTATTGCCAGGATCTTCATATTATGATCAGAAACCTGTAACATATTAATGTCGTATAAAAAGATCGTATCTAAAGAATAAAGGAAATATAATGCTATCAATAACAGGAAATATAAAGTTTATCAGGATTTTAGAAATACATATGTTTGATAACTTTCAAATGGGTTTTGAAACTTATTAAGCTAAATGATAATAATCTACTTAATATGAAATAAGAAATATTCTACAATATAAAATTGTTGAGGAATTTAATTAAAATCATTTACTTTACTAAGAAAATAAATTACATAAGCATTATACAAATCTCATTTCCAATTTATGGAAAAACATATTTTTATAGCATTATGAAAGCTGAGTTATTCAAACTAATCCTATTTCAGAAAATTCTCAATACAGAGTTTATAGTTTTACACAGATGTAACAATTCTGAGTACATTCTCATAAAAATATATTAATATAACGTTCTCATTTGTGGTATCAAAAATCAGAATCTGAAAAAGATTAAAATGTAACACGTATTGACTGTTTTTATAAACTGTAGCATTCTGTCACAAGACAAACTTGCAATATTTTCACATGATGCTTCTAAAATAGCATAATAATATACTGATAAAATAAAATGGAGGAAAGAATACTCTATTTTCGAACAACATCATAACATATCCTTCATAAGAAGCAACAGGGTATTTTACATCAATAGGTAAAAAATTACAATCCCATTTCACTTTAATTTTTATGCACTATAATTATAACAAATATTAACAGATGTCTTCAAGAATAATATCAAAATCTAAAATCCCAATAATCATTGTATTTCGTTTCTAAATAATACTCTTCTCTGTTTACTATTATACAATTCAGAAGTTAATTCGAATTAAGTGCTTTGAATGTTTCAAGTGATACATAAAAAATATAAATAAGAAAATTATTCGAAAAGCATAGACAAATTCATAAAAATATTTCTATAACGAAATTGATCATAAAAACAGAAATCATGACACATGCAGAATATAAAAGCAGCAGTTATAAAAATCGGACATTAGTAACTTTCTGATTAAGTTATTTACAATTTTGGACTGCAATTTCAACAATTCAAATAAGTAACTTACTCCTACCACAGGTGGGAAACCAGTAAAAAGTAGTACATTTAATAAACATTCGTCTGACGCCATTTCTTTTCGATCGCAAGACTTTCAAACGGTTGCACCTCAGCAGCCGTAAACGAAGCGATCGCTACGTCGCACGAAATGGTTTCGATCGGTGTTCGAGAATTGCAAATTTTCCCTCCGTGCGAAAAGCGCGTCATATGTGACGTCACTCTCGTATCGAGATCTTCTCGCACGCTAGGAGAATAGGGCCCAAAGGGGCCCAGATGGAGTGCTAATAGATGGCATCTACTGATAAGGATAGCGTCATACGGAAGGTTGCAGGAAAAGCAAGCATGTGATTTAAAGCAATTTCTCGCACTGCGCATGTCAGAGGCCTACAACCATAATAAATAAATGAATTTAAAGGCACTTCAGTGATACATATTTGATCTAGTTAAGAGAAAATAAGGCTACTTATCTGAAAGCTCCTGTTTTCCTTCGGATTGCAGAAGGAACAGCGAGGAAGATGAGACCCCTTTTGCACAGAAAGACTGTCACATTTGAAGACGAGACACTTCGGAGAAAATTTTTAAAATTTTTTTATTAATTAAGGCTTTTTTCTCCGGAAAACACACATAAAAATTTCGGAGCTGGCCAAGCTGCTGTCTCCATCGTTCGTGATCACTGCGCCCCACGGTGTCCAGACTAGGGCCCATAGTTTATGACACGAAGCAGCTGGTGATTAGTACCATGAAGATGACGGAAGCCAAATTGTTCTTTCTTCTTCCTCTGATATGTGAATTGGAGTTTCAGAAAGCATTGCTTCCTTATACTCTGCATCTGGTGAAGAGCATCGGTAGAACAGAATAATTAGGATGGACAAAAAGATGTAAGTATAACTGTTCTGGGATGTAGGGGGCTTTGTGAATAATTTGATTGAGATATTACAGAATAATTTTTTCAGCTATTTTAAAAAGTTGTCTGAGAAGGCTAATTGGGCGGTACTTCTGTGGAAACATTGATTTTTGATGTGGTTTTGGGAAGACGAAGATGATGGCATTTTTCGGTATATTACCTTGCTCGGTGCCGCAGCTCAATTTTTTTGCCGTGTGGGCAGAAAGACTCAACCAGTGCATAACAAGACATGTGTGTACTTTGCATGTTTCTCTTTTAAAGGTTCAAGAACATGTATATTTGTTTACTTTTCTAGTGTATCTTTGAAGAATAATTTTCGAAGGGTGAAAAAAATGCTTACTTTGGTGTCGCGCTGTTGTATGCATTGTAAAAATGTGCTGGTAAGACATATTTCGCTGTCAGACTTTTGAATTTATTAATGGTTTTCAGAATTTGAGTGAATATAAGTTATTAATAGCTTTTCCCCCTTCTTAGTGAGTCTTCTTAGTCTTCTGTCTTAATTAATTGCATTATTCGGCTTGTTAATATTTACGCCAAGTATTCTTCTTTTCTTTTTAATAGCTTGTTAAAACTCGTTTTATGTTTCAAATTTCAGTAATGTATGACTGTCAGGCTTCTGGATCTTAAACAAAGTAGATGGTTAATGAGTGGCTGACCCTTAAATTCATAATTATACAGTGCAGTAGTAAAAACTGGCTTTTAGCGAACATTTTTGTTAAATACGTAATTGCCGAGTTTTGGTTGAATTTTAATAGATTTTTGAAAAACATTGCTAGCACAAAATAAATTAACCATCATTACGAAATCTGATAACTGATTTAACATGTCAAAATGAATACATTGATCTTTCTAAGGTGAGGATATAGTTTCATCATAAACAAAATTCTCTGGCATATGTTGTGAATACCCAATGTAAAGTAATTCATCAAGACAGTGCAGAAGGACAGCATTGATTATGTTAAGTCCGAAAGCCAAACATATGCAAAATTTTAAATATACTTTTTCCATTTTTTAGAGGTGAATGTTATTTTATTTTAAAGACTTGATACATTAAAATTAGGCAAATAGTGCTAATCTAAGTTTGATTTTTTGCCTAATTTTAGTTTATACATGGGCATGTTTCTCTTACAGTTAAATTGATATTGGGTCATCTGGGAAGTTCTGCTTTTTTCCAAATCACTGTGCATTTTCATCTAATTTTATTATTGCTGATAAAGAGTTACCTTGACTGAAGCTGATGCATAAATACAGTCTTTTCTGCTCCCGTTGCATAGTTCTGGCATGTGTTGTGGTATACTTTTTTTTTTTTCCGTGCAATGCCAAGAACAGAGAACCCAAAAGTTCATTTTCGTTATATGCTGTTTTATTTTTAAAAAGGAAAAACTGCAGTTTCTGATTGCACAGTTTGAAGGTGTTTTGAGGTGTTAGAGTGGACATTTCAGCCTTGAAGATGATGCCTTTTCTGGATGATTATCCCCTGTAAACGAGAACCTATTAAAAAAAGCAATTTCCATCTACGTTATGCAGTTCAAAAAAGACATACTAAATGCTTTTGGATTTTGATCTCGTTAGCTCACTTCAAAATTCTCTGAACAGCCTGCCATTTGCTTCTTTGGAGACTGTCAAATGAAGTCTCAATAATTTCATTATGAATAAACTTAAAGCCTTTTTTAAAAAGTGCAATTTTCTAGCTGGCGGAGAAACTGCAGAAAGTCATAGAACAAAATGTTGTTTACGTGATTCACTGAATTTTTTTTATGTTTTTGTACAGATTCATTTGCATTTATCATAAAAAACTGCTGAACATTCTGAATAATCCAGTTCATTTTTGCATAATTTTTTTTTCCAGATGACTGCAATATATTCTGTCTTTGATGATTATGTCTTTAAAATTTATATTTTGTGGAAGAAATTTATCCTTTGAATTTCTTCCATGAATTACAAATTCTTTTGTCTAAACTAACCAAAATGAAAAAAAAATTTCCAGTAAATTTTAAAAATATTAAGCAAGTTTTTGCAATTCTGTAAAGTAATTCGTTAATGGCTTGTTCTGCTGCTGCCATTATTTTTAAAGAGGACTGCTGAAGCTTGGAACTTTTTTTACATGTATTTGTGTTAAATGTATTAATTGAAAAATTACTTTTAACTTTTCCTTTCTTTTTCAAATTGTGAAACATATTATTTTCTCTTTCGTAATTTTTTATTATTATTATTATTTTTTTTTTTTTTATGGAACATTCA
>KK121892.1:199882-269867 GCA_000611955.2 Stegodyphus mimosarum | reverse complement strand
CACTTCTAAATTATAATTCAAATTAATGTAAAATCTTTTCTCTGTCTGCTAATAAAATGTTTATTTGAGCTGTAACTAATAATTCTCAGCATGTAATTTCAGCTATTTAACTTTTCAGGTATGAGATGTCACCTCAAAACTTTTAAGTGATTGCTGTATTAAAAAAAAAATAACCTTTCTTATTTCAAATGCATATTATTTCTTTTATAAGATTTAAATAAAATGAACTGTTAAATGGAAATGAACAGTTTATAAAAAAGAAAATTGAAGTTTGTTTTATACAAATGTTTCTCAAAGTAATATTTTTTTAAATGATGTCACAGATTGATGATAAATACTGGGCTCTGTGGAGTTCATCTTACCTGCAGGATGAAGTTCTATAATGCCAATGGGAAGCAAGAAAGAGAAAGAGTTTAAGATAGCAAATCATCTTATAGAAATTTAGATGTCTTAGTCTTTTGTCAGAGCTTTGCTGTTGTAACTGGAAGGCATTCATTTAATGTAAAGTGATTCCATAAAGCATATGTAAGCACTGTCTTTTAGACAAGGCAAAGCAGACATGAAAGAATGTTGCAAATTCTCTAATGCATGTGCACCACATAAATGTTTGCAAATGCGTATACAAAGGGGATTGTGATGTTATTGTTTTGAAGCACATCTCAGATAAACACTAGGACATTTTTGGACCTTTGTTTTAAGTAGCAGGTAAATACATCGATCTTAGTTGTCATGGATTATTTTAATGTTTGATTGATCATAAACTTATGGCATTCTTGACCGAGAAATTAAACCATTGCAAAGTTCTTGTAATGAACTGAATTTCTGATTTTTGAATGCCTTACAGCAACTAATTTCATTTTGGTACTTTTGTGTTATTTCAACCACCTTGTTACAGTTTCGGGTTAGTCTATATTTTAGGGTCCCCCTTGGATTATCGCCAAGTTGTTGTTTCATTTATGGTAACCTGAGTAGTTGAATGTTATGGGAACCCTGTTATGACGGTTGTAGTGCGTGATTGCGGTGATTTTGACTGATGGGAAAATATTTGTAAGGTCTTATTTAAATATACACGTTGGTTAGGAAGTATGTTGCTTATTTTTTACTTTACACCATAAAATGCCTGCTGATGGTACGATTAACCTGAAGTTTCTGTACACTTTGAAACAATTGGGGGTGAAAATGCGCTTTAGCCCACTGCTTGGCGATGTTTTGAAAATCGCCAATTCGGCGCGTTTCTGCGAGACGTCTTTGCAATTGCAACCTTTCCGACACGCTCCGCGAAAACACATTGTAAACAAAACATAGAATTCTAAAGCATAAATTAGTATGGAAACTGTTGCCACAAAAAGATAATAAAATAATATGCAAAATGAACATTATGATCATTAAAATATTTGTCAGGTTTAAATTAATTATTTACATTTTATGTTGTAATACTTACACATTTAATGCCGTTACATAACCTTCCCGACACGCTCCGCGAAAACATAACCAAAATGGCATCGGAGAAAGAAGGAATTTTTTTTTAAAGGGCATTAAAATTACAAACGATACCATGTACACACCGTTCCGTTTTAACTTAAAAAAAAAATCTGCGAATTGCACAATGTAGGCAACGTACACAAATGAACAAAATAAGCTAAAATAACGAAAATAAATTACAAAAAAATGCCATGTGCACAGCGTTCCTTTTAAACTTAAAAAAAACTTCAGCGAATTGCACAACGTAGGCAACGTACAAACAGTCAGCCATGTTGGCGGATATACGGAGTTACCCATGTTGGCGCGTTTATTGCTCATTCAAAAACAATCGCCGCCAAGCAGTGGGCTAAAGCGCATTCCAACCCAATTGGGAAAGAAAATATTGATTGACTGGTGTGTAAATGAAGATTTAAATGGCTTCGTTTACCTTTCGGTAAATTACGCAGTAAGTAAGAATTTTGAAACCTGAGCTCGTATAAACACAATGGGAGGTATGGGAATTCTGCGTGTCACACATATTGAAGAAAACAGAAATTTTTAAATATGGTAAGTTGATATTTCCTTTTTGCACTGTGTAGATTAGATAACATGTATTTCCATTGTTATTTCCTTGTTTGATTTAAAATGCAGTCAATTGAGATTACATATTTTTTGTTTTAATGAAGTTTTATTGTATTATGTTTTGGATGGCATTTTACTGGGGTGGGCAATTGACGTAAACAGGAATGGCACCAAAAAATCGGCAGTTTTCGCCAACAGGTACCTTAAAATGTATTTTTACCCAGTTTGGCAGTTTTTTCAAAAGAAAAGGAATAATGGCTTATAATTGGAAAAAAAAATATTACACACATATGTATTTTATGTTTTAGTTAGATATTTAACCAAAATGTCATTCAATAAACCTACGTGCAAGTGCTTTTTGTTTTTATTCTGGTGGAAATTTCATGATGGTCACTTTAAGAATACATTCAAAGCAATTATTCCGTTTAGCAATTTTGCTGCAAAATACCTTATTCCAGCAGAAATTCTGCATCTGTTTCTTCCGCTACAGGCAAATACTATACATGTTTACTTTAAAATTGAGTTTAAGACAAACAATATTTCGATTTGTCTCTAAAAACTGTTGGGGTTTTCAATAAACAAAATGAATGCATTTGCTGCTTAAAGCTGAAGAATTCTTATGTGCATGGTTTCAGAGTTTGATGCATTTTAAAAATTTGTTGACTTCTGCTAACTTGAATGCATTAATATGTAAGTACCTTCATTTATATCATATTTAAAGGATTGTTTAAGATTCTTGGCATCAGAAAGACTCGGACCACTCTGAAACATCTACAGCCCGATGGTACAGTACATAGATTTAATCGAACAATATTGAGCTATCTGTCACTATTATTCTAGAATCGCAGGCCTGGGATCAAAAATTGCTTTTATTCCTGCTAAAATATAGGAATAATGTTAATGAGAGCATCAGACTTTCTCCATCACAAGCAACTTTTAGCCATTATTTTAATCTGTGATGTCACCTGTCTTGCAGATGACCACTAGATATGCCTTCTTTCCGTGTGCTTTAGTTTGCCAGAGGAATGACGAGCTTAGCAACTGAGAGGGAGTTTAAGGTATGAGATCAAGTTTGGTTCTGGAACTGCACTGTCATCAAAGAATTTCACCTAATCTGCAGATATCGGTGGAGGGACCTTCCAGTGTCATCAAGAAACTAAATAGAGTGGTTATGCATATGCAAAGAGTTACATAGTTGTAGCTTAAAATAGTGCATTATGACAGGCTTACTCATTGTATAATTCCTGATAGGGCTGTGTTGTTAATTTTTATAAATATTTGTATTTATTTGTTTATAACTTCATTTTAATGTGTTTTGTAGTATTAGGTATTCTTTTTGCTTATTATTATTTAATGCATTTTGCATAGGAAGTTTCTGTATTTAATTTTATTTAATCCTAAATTTCTGGCCAGATATTGTATTCATAAATGTTTATTTTACATATTATGTTTTCTCTCTCTTAATTCTGAGTTAAATCAAAGCCATGAGGGGAGAAGGGCGAATCCAAACGGGTTTTCCCGTGATGTGACGTCACAAGCGAGAGTTATCATACTAAGACAATCTTCAACAGTATGAGTGTAAAGATAAATTAATAAACCTAGAATAACCTAGAATGTATGTAACATTAACTATTCCTTAACTATAGCAAAATTAACTTTTAGCAAGATGTATCGAAAGGCGAGTTTATTTACTAGCTCACTTTAATGTTTTCCTAAAGCAATTAAATTCAGTGTAACCTATATTTCATAAAGTTCGTTTGTAATACAAAACAAACTCTTCTATGGCAAGTGCAAGCTAAAGAGATCCCCCCCTGTTTTTATTAATGTTCTAATTTATATTTATTACATATGACATAAAAGCACTCATGTTAAATAATTCTTGGTAGGATTCAAAAAATTCCGGACTGAGTGCATAACATAAAAAATTTTTGCAGTAGTGTGACTACAAGAACGTTTTTGTGTTACTATGTTTTCTCCCTTTTCTAAAAGTGGTTTTTCCCAAAATCACGTGATCGAAAGCTTGCGGCAACAGCATTTTTTGTAGTCAGGTGCACTTAGTAACCGGTGATAGAAAGAAATGGCATCAGTTGAGCAGAGAATCAATATTAAATTTTGTGTTTACTTGGGAAAGTGTGCTACGGAGACTTTTGAGATGTTGAAGCATGTGTACAGAAGTGAAACGTTATTGAGAACACAAACTTTTGAGTGGCATCGTCATTTCAGAAAAGTCAGGGAAAGTGCCGAAGACGGTGAACATTGGGGGCGTCCCGTGACTTTGCGCACCGATGAAAACATCAAAAAGGTGTCTGCGGTGGTACGTGCAAACAGGCAGCAAACAATCTACCAAATAGCGGAATCAGTTGGGATATCAAAGGCCACATGTCAGTGGATATTGACTAAGGTTCTTAAAATGCATAGGGTGTGTCAACACATCATGTCCCGCATGTTAAACATAGACCAAAAGGGAATTCGAATGGAAATGGCGGGAGACTTAATCTCGTCTGTTGGCAAAGATCCTTCCCTACATGGCAGAATTGTTGGAGATGAGAAATGGTGTTTTTTGTACGACCTGCAAACCAAGAGAGCATCGGCAACGTGGAAATCACCACAATCTCCACGGAAACAGAAATTCCACCAAGATCGCTCTAAAGGAAAGGTTGTGCTAGAGGTAGTCTTTCGATATCCAGGGCATTATGCATCTGGAATTTATCCCTGAAGGACGTACTGTGCTGGAAAAAGAGACTAAATATGTAGGCTGAGCAGTCATGGGTGCTGTTGCATGACAATGCTCCTGCTTATTGATCCCTACTCGTTAATGACTTTCTTGCGAAAACGAAAACAACTGTTTTCCCTCGTCCTCCTTACTCACCTAATCTCGCACCCTGCGATGTCTTCCTGTTTCCTAAACTGGCAAGACGCTTGCAGGGTCATCGATTTCAATCTTCAGATGAAGTTAAATGTGCATTGTAGGTTGAATTAAAGGACATGGCCAGAAATGGATTCTAAACATACTTCAATGAACCTTACAGGCCCTGGCAAAAGTGTGTTGTTGCACAAGGGTCTTATTTCGGAGGAGGATGTGTTTTTGCAATTTAATTTGTAATATTTTTTACATTATAGACTCAGTCCGGGAACTTTTGAATTCTACCTTGTATAACAATCTAGTAAATTTCTCTTGTATCTTTCATTTTCAAACTATGTATCAAACATAAATCTTGTAATGCTTTATTAGAATAATTCCTCCTTCTAAATTAAACAATAATAATAATAATTTTTTAAAAAATCTTGAAAATTTAGAAATATTGACCTTGTACATATATTTTGTACATTAACTGAGCTTAAATAGAAGTGTATTAATACTTTTAGTCTACAGCATATTAATTATGTAGCATTAAATAATTCACTGTAATTAATTTTCCTTTAGTTATTATTTAATTAAGGTACATAATACAGTGTTCTATAATACTGTAATATGTGTGTGCATTTTGATGAGCGTTTTGTCATAAGACAAAAAAGCTACGCTACTTAATGGGACAGTATTAACACTTAAAAAAAAGTGCCAGTTTTATCAAAACATGCATATTTGACTATTTTTTTATTGTCAGCCTAAATATTTGTCCTTTACCATAAAAGCGAAAAACACTAGAAGACAGAACAAGAGAAATAAAGGAATGGTATGAAAGTAATAAAAACTGTGTGCTGCAGACAAAATTGCCTCCTTTTCAGAATTTTTTAAACTTTACAACAATAAATTACCAAATGCATTTGCAATAATAAAATCATCTGATTATATATATTTTGCATATTGAGATGGAAGATTGCCCATCAGCCACCCAACCATTGTAGTGGTTAGCGTCACTGACTGCCATGCCGAAGGGCCTGGGTCCGAGACCCGGAGAAGGCATAGATGTTTGTAAATGTAGAGTGTCCATGTGGCATGGGGGCAGATATGCAAGCCGAAAGCCCTCTCCGTAGGTTGGTGGTAAAGAAAAAGGGGTAGGAGACCTTCGAAACTAGGCTAAATTGCGCTATCACCTCTAAGGTGTTCAAAACTGTTGCCAGCAACAGGCATATCTTGTGTTTCTTGCCACGAGGAATTACAATGGTTATATTTATCATCAATTTCAAACATTTTGTTGAATAATTATACTAAAGTCCGTAATGATTGTTTTAAAAAACAAAAACAAACAAACAAACAAAAAAAAAAAACAGAAGAGGAAAATCAATCCTTATTAATACAGTAATTTAATATTAGTAATCTGGAGTCTGTTGCTAAAAATATTTCAGCGAGTATACATTAATAAGGTTAAAATCCATTGCTATAGTTAGAATGTTCGTTCATAGCATGTTACAAAAAATACTAGTTTATGTTAGGCAAATTATTGTTCCTTTATATTAGGCAAATTATTGTTCCTTTATATTAACTTCTGTTAAATGTAATTTATGAAACAAATGTTTGGTTATGAAAATGAGTATTTCTTAATTACTGCAAATTACATTGAATATCTTTGTATATGTGTCTATAAATAACAAATGCAAAAAGTCGATATGTCTTGAATATTTATTGAGCACCGTATGTATAAATAAGCTTTAAATTTTTATATTATTCGATGATAAATAATTGAAGATTGTTTATTTTTATATATAATGTGAAGTAATATGTATATTAGATTTTAATTTGTTTAATAATATAAGTGTATTTACTATTCTGGAAAATGGATATATATATATATATATATGGGGGGTTGCATGCATTTAGGAATTCCAAAATAAGAAATTAGAATAATATGTATTATATATTATGGAATTACATATAAAATAGCCTCAAATTTTGTATTCATTTCATGTGAGTGAAAATCTATGCGTAAATCAAATAATAAAAAAATGGAATGCAGGTTTTATGCTATTAAACTGCATGTCAGGTTGTGTAACCAAAGGTATGTTATTGTAAAGAATGTTATTGATTAGCAAGCAAAAATTAATATTATTTGAGAAACTCCCCTCAGATGAAATCCTGTCGTCTTAAGTGTAAAAAGATCAGGAATCAGTTCTTCAATATTTTTTCTTAATATTGCTTATAAGAAGAGAAAAATATATTTGTTTCTTATATACTACCGGGAAAAGAAAGCACTCTGACCCAAGATCATCTTGACTGATCGCCCTTGGCTGTGACATCACCAAATGTTAGCTTTGTAGCTTTGGCCTTCTCCCATCAAGATGGTCTCTGTTAAATGATGTTCAAATGGTAAGGATAGCTTCAGTAGAACTAGTGATATGGTCAGAAACCCTTCTGTCAAGTATAATGCAACAAACAAAAATCATGTATTTTCTCTTCATTGTTCGTAGTATATGTTTTAAAACAGGATATTTTCTCATAGCGTATGCTGATTTTGTGATGGAATTTTCTTTCTTTCAGGCTAAACTTAATGAACGTGACTTTTTGTTTCATTTTAATTATTAAACCACTCTATATTTTTTACTATCATTTTAAAAATGTTCAATAGCTTAATAACTAATCGTATCATCAATCTAATATTTAGGTGTTAATACATGTAGCAGTTTTAATTACTGTTCATTAAAATAGTGTACTTAAGAAAGTTTCTTTGTTTATACATGTAGCAATATGACCTTCCTTCACGTATTTTAATTATTCCTGCTATGAATTTGGATGTTGTCCGTGGGTCAAAACATTGGAATCCTAAATTTAAGAAAGAAAGAGCAAAAAAGGTAAGTTTTCTTTCTGGAAGTAAAAAAGAAATTTAAATAATGATACTTTCTCTTCAGAAGTGAATATGCATATTTAATGTTATAAATTTAGTGATACCAATTTAGTAATATCAAATGATTTCTTAACCAAATTTAGGCATTACCTACCATTGTTGATCTTCATTACAAAATAACTTGTGCAGTTTTTTAACAATCCTATGCAAACTGGGCATGTTCATTATTCCCTTGTGTTTTTCCTTCTGCATGGGTAACTCGGATTGCCATGCATCTTCTAAAGCTACATTATTTATTTGATTTCAATTTAGTATGTAGGGTAATTATTATGGAAGTGTATTGCCTGATTGGATTGCAATTCCTGAATCACTGTTTTCATTTCTGAGTAATTTTGAAAATACTTCTCGTTAAGGAACTTTTTCATATGTAGAAAGACACAGCAGTCTGTTAGCACCAGATCCAAGCTGTAACACATCACTCAATGAGTCCTGGACCCAATTTAAAACAACAACTTTTAGGCAAAATTCAACTTTATTCATCAGGATAATCTCCTTCAAGAAAGATATATTCAATCCAGCGCTCCTTTAATTTATGTACACCTTTTTTGCAGAACGATTTGTCTTTGCTTTCCAAATAGGCTTCAACTTCAGCAATCTGTTCTTCATTTGAGCCAAACCTCTTTTCCTGGAGCATTCTTTTGTGGTCTGCAAACAGCCAGTTGTCACTGGGGGCCAAATCTGGACTGTAGGATGGGTGGCAAAGCTATTCAAAGTGAAGTTCATTCAATTTGACCATTGTTTTCATTGACTTGTGACACTGTGCATTGTCTTGATGAAGCAGCACTTATTTCTTTTGCATTTTAATACATTTTTTTCTTTAGTTCTTCACTCAGTTGATCCGGTAACGCTATGTAATATTCACTATTCATGGTTTGGCCTACCTCAAGGTAGTCAATGGGCAAAATTCTCTGTGCATCCCAAAATACAGAGGCCATAACCTTGCCAGCTAATGTTTTAAGTTTTTGGTCGCTTTGACGGCTTTCACCAGCTGCTGTCCACTCAGCTGACAATTTTTTTTTATTCAGGCATGTAGTAATGGATCCATGTTTCATCCATTGTCACCTATTGATGCAAACCTGTTTATTTTGCTTAAACAGCTCCAATCGTCGATCTGTTATTTTTGATCAACTATGAGCAAACGCGGCACCTGCTTTGAACACAGCTTTCTCGTTGACAAATGTTCGTGCAGTTCGTTGCTTTGCTTGAACAGAATTTTTTCCGTCAAAAAGCAATGTTTAATTGACATACCGAATTCATTTTCATCCATTAATTTTAAACAAACAAAAGTTGCTTCACTGAAAACCACTGTAACTTTTAAACTAAACACCAGATTGTCATAAAATTTTCTCTTGTGTCGTTTGAATGCTAGGACTACTAGGCTAGGTTTAGAAAGGTTCGGAGGTGGTGTCGTCTGTATGTCATACCCGGGACATATTGGGTAATCTGTATGAAGGACGATCCACCCATCAGCAAAGATATGAGCAGAGTGTGTATTTGAAGGTGCTCCGCACGACAATGCTATTGGCAGAAATTGGAAAATGAAACAAACGTTGCTGGCAAAAAGTCTTCTAAATCAAGACACAAGCAATGTCTGCATTTAGCCAATGGAATTATAAAGGGGGGAATCATTTGACACTCACAGAAAGCTGCAAGCACAAAGCGTTTCATCTGCTGTTACGTGATTTGCCCAGAAGAGTGTTGCACTGAGTTAATTTTTTTTATGAAAGTTTGTTTAGTTAATACACAGTCCAGTCACATTAATGTGACCACGACGTACTTTCCATGTCAGAGTTAAATAACCAATCACAGAAGGCAGGTGGCAGCACAGTGCAGTTGAGCGTATATAAAGGGTGTGTGAGGGCTTCGGAAAACATTTCAGTCGTTGGCGTAATGCAGAAACGAAGCTACTTATCCGACTTCCAAAAGGGCATGATCATTGGCTTTCGGGCCAAGGGTGGAAGCATTTCCGAAACGGCTGAGTTTGTGAACTGTTCGCGTGCCGCCGTGGTAAAAGTGTACCGTGCATGGCAAAATGGGACTGTCCAAAATCAGCGACGTGGCAAATGTGGTGCACCACGGGCCATAGATGACAGAGGCGAACGACGGTTCCGGAGATGCGTTCGGGCAGATAGACGGGCTACCGTTGAGCAACTGACCACCAAAATGAACCAAGGGGCTACCAAAAGTGTCTCCCAAAGTACTATTCAGCGAACATTGCTGCGTCTGGGCCTCCGAAGCAGACGCCTGGTTCGTGCACCTATGCTGACTGCTGTTCATCGACGGCGAAGGCTAGAATTTGCACGCCAGTACAGCAGCTGGACGTCCACTGAGTGGCGACAGGTTGCGTTTTCGGATGAATCGCGTTTTATGCTCCATCGGACAGATGGACGTTGGCGTATAAGGCGTGAAACCTCTGAAAGGAACCACCCTGCAACCATTGCCGGAACGGTCCAAGCTGGAGGCGGGAGCATTATGGTCTGGGGAATGTTTTCCTGGCATTCTCTAGGTTCACTGATCATTGTGGAAGGCACAATGGATCAATACAAGTACGCATCTGTCCTTGCGGACCATGTTCACCCCTACATGCGCATTGTTTTTCCTCAGGATGATGGCATCTTCCAGCAGGACAATGCGAGGTGCCATACAGCTGCCAGTGTACGTGCGTGGTTCGAAGAGCACCAGGATGAGTTTACCGTCCTCCCCTGGCCAGCAAACTCACCTGACTTAAACCCAATCGAACATCTGTGGGACCATCTCGATCGAGTTGTTCGCGCCATGGATCCTCAACCGCGTAATCTAGCGCAGCTGGCCACGGCATTAGAGTCGGCATGGCTCAACATCCCAGAGAACACCTTCAGGGACCTATGTGACTCTCTTCCTGCACGTCTCGCAGCAGTCCGCTCTGCGAAAGGTGGTTATTCTGGCTTTTGACAGATGGTCACATTAATGTGACTGGACTGTGTAATTTAACAACATTAATAATTATTAACAACAGTTAATAATTTAACACAGCATAATAAGCTTAAATCGTTATTATAAACGTAAATAAATTTTAATGCAAGTTATGATTTCTAAAATTATTTTTAAATACAAGGTATATGGAAGGATTGAATGGCTTGGAAAACGATCCATCATATAGTAAAATCAGGTGCATATTTTTTAACAGTTCTCTCTCCCTCCCCCCTCCCCTCCGTGGGACTTGCTTGTTTATGTGGTTGATAGGAATATGTATAAAGGAACCTGTGTAATGAGTAAAGTGTTTTATAATTTGATTATTCTCTAAATATAATCAACATATCTCACACATATAAATTAGAAGATAAAAGTTCATACGATGTTTTTTTTTTTTCCCAAATGAAAGTTTAATGGATTATGAAGCAAATTATACTCACAGTAAAAGACAAAAATTAAGTAATTTTTTTGTTAAAAAAAAGTAAATAGGCTTTTTGTGTAAAAAATGCTAATACACCTATGCCTCAATTTATATGGTACTCGTTTAACATGATTGCGGTTTTACATGGTTTAAAAAATAATGGATTTCAAAAACTTGGTAAAATGTATGTTCGCCTGCATATATGCAAATACATATATTTGAAGTCATTTTTTTAATCACATTCCTTTGGTGACACTGGTGGCAACAATAAGGATGGAGATTCCTCGTGTTGTAAAAGGAGAATCTCCATAGTATGTATGCACTGGTGTGCAAAAATTAAGGACGAAGTCGAAAAATTAGCATATCAGCTGAACGAAGAGGCAGAGCGGACAGAAAGACCAATCAGGAGATTAAGTAAGGTGATGTACGGTAGCACATGCGCAGATATGCTGGTAGACATAATGGGGGAGTGTCAGCATGTTGTCGGTGTAAGATCAGTATTTCTGGCAAAGAGATTGCACGCCGTATAGCAGTTAAAATCACACCGAGTTGCTGCCTCAGCGAGAAATGGCGAATAATCAATTTGTTAGACGACATCTGGATACTCGATACCCGAGGTCGAATCATCGGGAAGTTGGAGGAAGGCCGCAGTGTGACAAGTGTGGCTGCAGAGTTCGGAATTGCTCACAGCATCGTTTCACGACTTTGGAGACAATTTCAAACTACAGGAACAGCTATCCGGGGGTTTAGTAGTGGTCGTCCACGAGGAACCACACCCGCAGATGACCGGTATATTGCCTTACAGGCCAGAAGAAACAGGCGGCAGACAGCGGAAGAAATCGCTAGACACACGACACAGGCGACTGGACGACCGATATCGCGTTTTACCGTGGCCAGAAGACTGCATGGTGGTGGTCTGTTTGCACGACGCCCTGTACGGTGTGTACCTCTAACGCCTGCCCATCGGAGAAGGCGTTCTCTGTGGTGCCGGGAACACCGGAATTGGAGAGACAATGAATGGGGACGAGTACTCTTTACAGATGAGAGCAGATTTAGTCTGAGTTGCGATTCTAGACACATACACATCTGGACAGAGCGGGGAACACGCAATAACCCCTTCAACATCATCAAAAGGGACTGTTTTGGAGGTCGCGGAGTTCTCGTTCGAGCAGACATAATGCTTGGTAGCCGGACCGACCTTCATATCTCCCAAGGAGGTTCGTCACCTGGGACTGCTATTGTAACGAGGTTCTTCTTCCTTACATGCGTCTTTTCACAAGGGCTATGGGTCCTCAGTTCCTCTTCATGGACGACAACGCTCCACCTCATCGCACAGTTACTGTCGAAGATCTGTTGGAGAGTGAAGATACTGAACACATGGATTTGTCGGCAAGGTCACTGGATCTAAATCCCGTCA
This sequence comes from Stegodyphus mimosarum, assembly GCA_000611955.2. Classification (NCBI taxonomy): domain Eukaryota; kingdom Metazoa; phylum Arthropoda; class Arachnida; order Araneae; family Eresidae; genus Stegodyphus; species Stegodyphus mimosarum. The sequence goes on along the minus strand of KK121892.1, from coordinate 257,254 downwards.
AGCATGTACGGAACTTACTAGGGAGACCCGTGGCAGCACGTAACTTATCGCCAGTAACGATTCCGAAACTGCGATTGGTGCTACAAGAGGAACGAGCAGCAGTGTCTCAACAGCTCATTAACAACCACATATCCAGCATGCACAAATGATGTGAAACCTGCCTAGCAGTCAAGGGAGATCATATCCCCTATTAAACACCGGATGTTTTTTGCTGGACACCCATCATAGGGATGTTTCGGCCTTCAGTCTCATTGCACTCCATGCTACTTTTTCAATAAAGCTTCTTTTTATCCCTCTGATTTCTCTTTTAGTAAGTGTTGCTTACATTACTCATGTCCTTATGTATTGGGGATCTTACGGTATTAAATGTGTTGATTTGGAAAGCTTTTGTACAAAGTTATATTGAAAAAACCGTCTCGTCCTTAATTTTTGCACACCAGTGTATGTATTTCACACAGTACATCTACTTGATTCACGTGAACTAGTGTAGTGACAGTATTTTAGCAGCAAAGCTCACATTATTTTTATCTACATATTTGAATGTTTACTGGTAAGTTTTCAACGTTTATATTTTTTGTGACATTTTTATAATTTATGTAAATTTTTTAAAGTTTTATAATGCCAAAAGATTTAGAAAAAAATCAAATAAAAAAAGTTATTTCTTTAGAAACAAAAAATATTACATCATCTATGTAATAGAGAAAGAGTAATAGATGTTGTTAAATTTTACTCCATGAATGAAGCCACAATAAGGACAATTAGAAAAAATGAAGATTCTGTTAAAAAAAGGGTAGCAGCTGGAACTTGCAGCAGTAAGAGCACAATTTCATTTGTAAGAGGTAATACAATGGAAAATATGGAAAAGGCATTAGTGATATGGATGGAAGACCAAAATCAAAAATGGATTTCAATTGATTCTACTGCTATTACAAATAAGGCTAAAGATTTATAAGGATTAAGAACTTAAGAGTAAGGACTTAAGAATCAGTCACTGTCGACTTCATCAGATGAAAAAAAAGGGTATCTTTTTTCGCAAGTCATGGTCGGTTTGAGAGATTTAAACAAGACATTCTTTGCATAATCTAAGATTGAAAGGTGAAAGTGCATCTGCTGATTTGGATGCAGCACAACAATATCCAGCAAAATTTGCTGAAATCATTGCCACCAACTCCTGCACTTCTGATCAGATCTTCAATGCTGACGAGTCCAGGTTGTTCTGGAAAAAAAATGCCTGAAAGAACCCATTTAGCTAAAGCTTGCAAATCAGCTACTAGTCATAAGGTAGTAAAAAGTCGTATAACAATTCTTTGCTGTTGCAACACTTCGGGTGATTGTATAATGAAACTGTTGGTTATTAACAAATCAAAAACACAACGCTCATTTAAAGGAATAAACAAATAACCTTCTCGTTTATTGGATGGCTAATAAGAAAGCATGGGTCACTGCCATAGGTTCAATGAATGTTTGTCCCAGATGTCAAAGATTATTTATGTAAAGAGTGCCTTTTAAGACTCTTCTATTAATTGATAATGCTCCTGGTCATCCTCAAGATTTACAGCATGAAAATGTAAATATTGTCTTTTTACCAAAGAATGCAACTTCCTTATTACAGCCATTAGGTCAAGGAATAATTTCAACTTTTAAGGCATTGTATATCAAACAAACATTCAGGTATATTTTAGAACACATAAAGAATGATGAATCTCTTACGAATGCTTGGAAGAAATTCACAATCTTAGATTGTGTTAAGCATGTGGGACTGTCATATATCAGGTTAAACAATCAACGCTCAATACATGCTGGAAAGCAATATAGCTGGATGCTGGTTTTGAGGATTTAGCTTAGACAGATGTTGAAGAAATAATGGCCGATACTAAATGAGGATGAGTTTGTTAAAATGATTCATGAAACAAACATGATGAAGACAATGATTCTGATGAAGAGCATTCTGAACCAGTTGCATTCACAGCCAGAGTCATCAGCATAGGACTTGAATTGGGAAGAAAAATGGGTAGTCATTTTTTACAATATGACATGAATGTTGAACGAGCTCTCCGATTCCAATGGGAGCTTAGTAAGTTCTTAAATCAATATATGGATGTTTACAAAGATTTAGGATAAAAACCTAGGCAATTGTTAATTATGGATTTCAATACAAAGTCTTCTCAATCTGAGATCTTCCCTAATTTATCAACCATTGAAGCAGAATCTTATCAAGAATGCTCAAGTGATGAAAGTGATATTGTACCAATCAAGAAGAAAAGACTAACAGTTCATGAAAGTCATAATATTAATTAAACTTATAATTTTTTGAATGATCTTTATTTTCCGAATGTAAAATAAATAAGATATGTACTTTTCTATTACCTACATATATTTTTATGAGCGAAGTATAACTCTATCTTAAGATGTCTTACTTTTGTTTTATGTAAATAAATAACTAAATTATGCACATTTAGTGTATTTTTGATTTCACACGGTTTTGTGCGGAACTTATCTTCCATGTAAATCGAGGGATAGGTGTATATTATATGCATTTTGATGTGTAGTGCTTCTAAGAGATTGCTTATTTCTATAAATTGAAATGTCACCAATTTCTGCATTTAAACTATTAAAATTTCTGAAGTAGTAATTAAAACTCCAAAGAAATATTTATGTACTTCGAATATCAGATGTGAATCACTGGCTTTCATTTTCATTCATTCTATTAAGAGCCTTCTCAGCATACTCCCAGTGATTAGGTAAGCTTAAAAAAGGAAAGATGGCTATATTTTTATAGATATTTTTTTTGTCATTAAATGCAATAGCTATTTAGAGGGAGAATGAAAAATTTAAGCATTATTTAAGATTTCTGATTGTTCTATAAGAGTTCATTTAGTTTTACTAACCAGTTACTTTATGTTAACTTCCTAACTCTTTGTTGCTTCTCATTTTCCTGCCAGAATATAAATTTCTAGCTACATGTATTCAAATGAGTTAGAAAGGAGTTAAGTATTTAAAGAAGGATCTTAGACGGTAGAATCAGAGCGTGTTCTGCATGCTGAAGGCCACGTTTACTAATTGATTATCTTGAGAGCAGTGTTCTGTGGCATTGTTATTCTCTCCATTAGGCTTGTCACGTCGACTTTAGGTCAGAGCCAACTTCCACATTTTCTTAATTTGTGGATTAAGCTACAAATGCTGGCTGTTCAGTGAGTTAAATAAAACAGACTTTTATGCCCTTTCTCAGTCTTCGTGGTATTTTACAAGACGTAGTGATAATTCACTTTAGAGGTTTTGTACATTTGACATTGACACTACCAAACTTCATATACTTCATGCATGAAACTTCATACTAGTGGCCAAACTTTGAATAGAACCATGTCTGAAGAAAATTTAATGTTTAGTTTGGCCCCCTCAATGTCACAAGTTCTGCCGGCTTCAGTTAATCCCATATAGAGATTTGGATTTACCTTGGATACCATAAGGGCTACCGTGAAACCTGCAGTCACCTTTAATATGAAAACTTCAGTAGTCAACTGTTGAGCAGTTAAATTCCCATTTTCTACTGTATCCAGTACCAGAGGCTCAAAAATGTCTGTCACAGCAACTGCACTTGGAGGCCGTGCTTCCACCTGGTATGAGTGCATTGGAAAATTCATGTTGGGTGAGCCAAGGAGCAATAGTTGCACATTTGAAAATTTTTTAAATTCTCTCATTAAAGCATTCCCCGTTATACAATCTAGGACTAAGCTCGAGTCGGAGATATTTAATAAATTTTAGATTAATGTTGAAGACTTAACGGATTTTGTTTTACAAAAAGTCCAGATTTTCAATTTATTGTATGGCAAATGTCAAGATAAAAAAATTATTCAAATTATCTTGCCTAATTTACTGCAGCAAATTTAGGATTATTTTGAATTATAATTTATTATTATACTCTGTAATCCAGTGACTTTGAAAAGTTTTTCAATAGTCGCAAAAGTTGTAACTGGGTATGTCAAGTCATGCCATACTTTTCATTTAAATAACAATGCTAATTATAGCCTGGCTGGATACTTAACTAGGATAAAGACAGCATTTTCAAATGAACTAGTTGGAATAAAATTATTAGGCCCATAGACATGTCAATAAAAGTAGATATTTACTCATTATTGTAGATAATTTCTCTAAGTGGATAGAAATAGTCCTCCTAAGAAAAGGCTTGGTTAAAATAGTGAAATAAGACAGGATAATAAGTACTATCCTGACTTCAAACTGTACTATCCTGTTGGAATTGGATTATCTGATCTCTTAAGCTCAAAGCAGACAAGCTCGCCATTGCCGTAATACTGAATTGGCAGAAGCCTTGCCTGTTGTATTGCTTGAACTTCACTCTGCCCTCAAGGAAAACTTTAGTGCGACCTGTGGGTGTGCTAAGATGGTCCTCGGAGGAGCGATTCATCTTAAAAGTGAATTTTTTCAACCGCTACAAAAAAACTCAATGATCGTATTCCATTCCTTTAAAAATTGTGGAATGTTATTCATGCTTTACAACCTACTGCAGTTGAACTTCACATGAAATCCGGTTTACTTTTGCACCCAGGTTTAAAATCCTACGCATTTTCGTGCATAATGATTGCCTCAAGCTATCTTTAGATAGTCCTTGTAATGGCCCATATGAAGTTAATATTTCCTTTGCAGAAACCCTTTTCATTCTTTGAATTAATGGAAAAGATACTGTTATTGATCATGTGGAACCATTTTTTTTTCCTTCTTCAAATGTGATAAAACATGATGATAATCCAATTCCATATGAATAAATGCCACATGTGCCTTTGACTAGTGACCTTGTACAACAACTCACTCTGTTAAAACTGTAAAATTCAGTACAAAATATCTTTAACGATATTGTACCCTGCTGTATTAAGGACAATACTGTGATGTAGTAATGATTAAATACATGTAAACTTTTTGGCTGTCCATCAGGTAACACTGCTACGTATTAAAATATTTGTAAATGCAAGCATGCATACATACGGTATAATTGCTTGTGCACACTGTTGCATCTAATGTAGTCTGAATAGTTATTAACTGTTATGTTTTTGCAAGATATTCAGTTAGTGTGTTATACCATTCATTGATTCATTTAACTTCCAAAGGTGAAACTGTATATGGATTAATAACTTTTTATTGTTTATATATTAATTCCTTATTTTTGCGATGTAACGATTCAGCATCAGTCATAGTGGCTTTCTCTCAGCTATACTTGAGATGGGGGAGAAGAATGCAAAATATTGGTAGTTTAGTACATGTTGTTGAGATCAATGATAGAAAATGTTAACATTATCAAAGGAAACCAAGTATATCTGTTGATATATAAATACTAAATCTGTGCACATATGTTTTATGAACAAGTGTATATAAATAATAATTTTTATGTTGCATACATTATTATTTTTATTGTATTTAACTAGTCATAAGACTTCAGTAGCATTAAGTTGAAATGCAGAAATAGTCTTACATCTATACATTCTAATCAATATGATTCAGATTTTAAAATGATGATGTTGAAAGAAACCTGATAGTAATAAAAATTAAATTGTACATTTAGAAATTTACAAATTAGGATAGTCATCGTGTCAAACTAAAAAAGATTTTTTTTAAAAAAAATTTTCTAGGTGATAAAGGTTGTATTGCCAGATTTTGATCAAATGAGAAGGGATGAAAAACTCAGTGTAGAAGAAATGAGATCGAAGTTAAAGGAAAAGGGAATTGCTCCTGCACGGTCATGGCATGAAAAACCCATGTTTATCAGTTGCTCAAGTATTTTATTTATAATTGTTATTAGATTAGCTTTTTAATCCACATGCAGGAACCTGAATTTGCTAAATGAGAATAGAAAGTACACCAGTGATTGTTTTTGTTGCATAAATAATTGCTTAAGAAGTTTACATGTGCTTTCCTTTCATTTTAATATTTCAGAAGGCGTGAACTCTTTCTTAAATATCATGTATGAAAAGTAACTGATATTTTAATAGCTGAAAAAAAATCAGTATTTATAATTGTAAGCATTGCTTAAGAAGACCATTTTATAATATGACTTGGACCACCAAACCTGCATTTAGGCAACCACTAAAATATTAAGCATTTCAGAATTCAATTTTTTTTAGTTCTCTTTTATTATCCACATAAACCCATGCTTATTCAAACACAAGTGTGGTATATGTATGTTTGGGTTGGCTGTTGCCATGTATATACTAAAGAATGCGGTAGTTTTATTGAATATCGATATGTGTGTGGATAATCAGAGAGTACCTTTTTTTTTTCTTTTCTAAGTGTGGTATGATATATAAAACTTGATCTGTAGCATTTTACAGTGCTGTTTAAATGATCCATTGCACTCCTAAACTGTTTATACTCTTCCCCCCCCTTAGTGTTTAGGAGAGTGCATGGTTACTTTTTTCTGCTTTTGATGTTTCTCCAATTATTTGCAGTAATTTTGAAGCAGACAATGCAGTGCATATATATATATTTTTAACAATAGATTACTAAATTTTGTAAAGCAAAGACATACTTATCAATCATTCATTTAACAAACCATGGTAATAAAAATTTGTTTTTACTGAGATAGAAGCTGTAATTTGAACCTTGTCTTAGGTCAGTGTATTTACGTTTCTCTTGAAGAGGTTGACTGCATAAACTTTGACATTAGTGTTCATTTTCACACTGTAAGCAAACTATATTTTGATTTTGTCCATGAATATCATTTGAGCAGTGTATGTAAAAATATCTCGCATTCTTCTTATTTGTAACAAGTAAAATTAGCAAAGTTTTCTATGTTTTATTTGGTGGTACTTTTTCGTAAGTAACAAAATCTTTATTTTTATAGAAAATTTCTTATCAGAATACTAATACTATGATGTAAAGTTAAGTATTTCTATCCTTTATGATGTCCAAGCTCCTACTAAGTCAGAGCTAACTTTTTCAAGTTCCTGTGTACTCATTGACTTTTTTTATATGTAATTGCAAAGAATATCATAATTATTTACCAAGATTATATTAATTCTGCAACATGCATATTGATTATATATGCCTTTCTACAGCTCATCAGGCTGCGCATTTGATCAAATGTGTCAACGTCACCAAATAGTATATAGAATCCCAATATCTAGATTAGTTATTTCAAGATTTGCTTTTGTGTCTTCATGAGTTGTGGATATCACAGTAACAACTTAACATTTATATGAAACAAGTTTTTCAGTGTCAAAAGAAAATAAAGGACCAACAGCCAACGTTTCTAATAATTTAGAGAAATTTCCAGTATTTTTATATATTTCAATCGTAATATATTTGTGTGGAGATGTCAGATATTCATCCGAAAATGTTATTGTAATTCTTATTTGAATTGATATTCTTTCGTGATTCTCTGATGGAATAATTTGGTTATTCTTTAATGAAATAATCTATCATAGGGAGACTTTTGGTCTCAGATTATCAGCATTGCACTTACAGTGTAGCATTTGGTTTTGACATTAAATATTATAACTAGATTTTTGGCATACTTAATTAGCTTATTTGGTAAATATGTGCAAAAATTACATGCACCAAGAGATGCCAGTAGTTTTTCATTGCTTTTAAGAAAACATCATGATTTATATATTTCATGGTTTTTACAAATAATTTTCACATTTCTTGGATAGCTGCAGAATGGTCTCCCCTCTTTTTACTCTGCAAATTCTTTATCATCGACTCATTACAACTATTAATATTGAAGTTCCTAAAAATGTCTTGATTTCTTCCATATTGGTACCAGACATTATTGTTGATATTTTTGATAATGTGTCCTTTTAGACTGAATTTCATTATTTGCACTTATGATTATTTTTTCCTGTTGTATTCTGAGGCAAATAGAGTGGAATAGTAGCCAGTATATTAAACTGCATCCTTTGCATGTTTTAGAGGATCTTGAACAGTATTGTGATGTGTTGCAGTTTATTTCTTCTTAGATGACTAGATATGTTGATTCTTTCCAAAAAATAATTTTCTAAAACGTATTACTTGATTTATTACATAGATCTTACCTTGAATGGGAGATTAAATTATCATTATCAGTATAATAATTAAAAATTCAGGAAGTAATACTTTCAGAGTTTAATTGCATTTTTCAAACTTAAATACCAAATCAGGCAGGGGTTAGATTGTGAATGTGTAAAATTACATTTTCTTTTGACAAATTTCATATAATCTGACTTTATATATAATGTATACTAAAAATACACTTTTTAATATTTTGACTACTAGAGACCAGAATTTTAAACATTCTGAATTTCAAATAATTTTTCTTAGCAAATTTATTTTATTATTTGCTAGTCTGAGTTTAATGAAAGCCAGTTTTTTGTAATATAAAAGTTCTAGTGCATTGTTTTATTATAGTATTATGACATTAATTTTGTCTTAAACCTTGTTTGGCTACATTGTTTCTTTATGAACGTTTTACAGGTAGCATATTTGATCCATATGTCCCACCAGAAGGAGATGGCAAAATTTCTGCATTATCAAATCCCGTATGTTGAATTTTATTTTTCGTAAGTTATTTATTGTATGAATTTAGCACTTTATCAGTTATTTTTACTAGAAAATTTCAAAACTGATACAATATTTTGAAATATATATGTTTCAGAATTTGTTTTAAAAACACTTTTATCATTTTTTAGAAATTTATATAAATGTACAGAAGTACAGGCTTTTGCAATCTAATGTAGTTTTTGATTTATTTTTACTTTTAAATATTGTTTAAAGCTTTACAATCAAACTGTTTGTACATGAACTTCCTTACTGTTTTTTTAACACTTTCTCCATATGACAATTACTTGCTCTCTTATGCTAACTACCCAGATGCATTCATATACTGTTAGCTAATGCTAACAAGCAACACATATCACTACATCTGTAGAGTGTGTTGATCATTGTATGCAATGAATGAATCTTATTTTATGTGTAGAGATCAGAAATTAGAACCTGAAAGCAAGTTTTGATTAAAACACTCCATAAGTTTAATTCAAAATGGTGTTATTCAATAAATATTTCATCATATATTACTTTAATAGCAATATTGAAAAATTTGTGAAATAAATTAGTGTGTTGTCAAAAAAAATATTTTGCGCTAACTGTTCTCTGCCATCTGACTTCAGAAGTCTCATTAATTGTGTTTTGCTATCATGAATAAGTTAGTTCATGTTCATCATCTAATTTTATTGATAATTATTCACTGTCATATGGGAAATAATATTTTATTATAAAAGTGACATTCACTTTCTTGTGACCAGAAGAATTCATATAAGTAAGTTCTCCAGAAATCCCTCTTTAGTCTAATTTTATGAAACATATTTTTTCAGTGACTTAGAAATTTTCAGAACACAAATTTCAAATTATGGATATATAGCTGTGTTTGATCATTCTGTTGTAGCTCAGTTGCGTGTACTTGGATTCCAAATTGCAGTGTTTCAGTAAACATATTTGGTTTGATTATAAAGTGAAGATAATGAATGATCTTGTCATATTCTGCCATTATTTTGCTGAGGGCTTAGAAAAAGAAAATGTACGCCACATAATTTTGTTGTTTTGTGCTATGTTAATATGCAGTTTTAAGGCATGCCTTCGTATAAAAAAAACAAAAAATATAGAAACAAAAAGTTCATGTATTTCTTTTCCCCATGTCGGAAAAAGCTGCATTAGCAGTTTTCCCTTGTATAGCCCAATATAAAAACACCTTAAAATAAAAGTTGTCAGAATTATAATTACTAAGTTAATCAGTGTAGTACAGCTAGTGAAATGATTAAAATACATTTGGTTTCTGCAAATGCAATGAGACAGATGGGAGAGTAAGCAACACCAGTGCATTGTAAATGTCTGTGCAGAAACTTCTTTCCAGTGAAAATTCTAAAATTTGCAGTAGAAACCACTTAAGGAAGACTCATTGAAATAGAAGACTTTTGTAGAGCATTTCAGTTTCTCTATAGCCACATTTTTGTTGTGGGTAGTAATACGTAGGGGAGTCAAATGAAAACCTTAAAATCATAAACATATAATTTCCATGCCGTTGTTCTGTAATGAACTGTTGCAGCATTGCAGTTAAAAATGCATCAAAGAATGCGTATGGGTGCGGCATACTGTGGACAAGCAAAATGCTGCCTCAATACCAATTTAAAATGACTGTCCGACTTATGGCATGCACCAATAAAGAGCAGTGTTCTGTCATGTTTTTTGAGCCATGCAGATAAAAAAACTTATTGAAATGCATCAACCAATGAAATTTCAGTATGGTCAGGTATATTTATCACTGCTGCAAGTGTACAAGTAGAGTAGGAAGTTCAGAAAAGGTATGACTTCTGTTTCAGATGATGCCCATCGTAGTCAGGTGCATTACATTGTGACTCCAGTCTGTTGCAGTGGCTGAAGCCATTATGATGTATAATTACCATGTGGCGATAGATTAAATATCTGCAAATCTGAATATTAGTCATGGCCCAATGCACCACATTATTTATAATGCACTTAAGTTTCACAAAGTGTCTAAAAGGTGTGTGCCATGACATCTCACTCCAGACTTGAAAGTGCAATGCGTTGAAACCTGTGAAGAAATTTTGCTGCACTTTGAAGAAGTCAATGATAGCCGCCTTGCAAGAATCATTACAGGAGAGAAAACTGGGTCCTTTATCACAAACCCAAAACCAAGAGAGGTAGCAAGACATGGCAGCATTCCCCTTCACCAAAACCCAAGAAGTTCCAGGTGCAGCCATCTGCAGGGAAGATTATGCTGACTGTTTTGAAGTGATAATGAGCCATCCAAATATTCAGCTCTCAAAACATTGAGTCCCAACTGACGTACAACACTTTTCAGCTGCTGTGTTTTACTCACATCAAAAAACCAAGCTTGCTAACATTAATTGTGAATATAGATTATTTTTAAAAACAGCAGTTGTAGAAATTTTTCTGACTTTAAAAATTGAAAATATACAGAAAGAAAAGGTGCTAAATAACAGACATTTTCTCTCAAGGTATTTGAAATCACTTAAGTTTGAACACTTTTTGTGAACTGCTCATATCCATCTGCACATGGAATAAATGGCAGAAATTAATGTAGATTTTCAGTTTAAGGAAATCCTTACTGCTGTGTCTTTTGTAGATCATGTATTTATGCATTTCCTTGTTTAGAATGTAAAGGACTATTAGAGAGGAATTTTCTGTAGATATACAATACACAAACAATAGATATACAATAGATACACAATACATAAACAATCCAAATTTAATGCGAAATTTAAAAAGTGGGAGTGTAAACAAAACAAAGAAATTTGACTAATCTAAAATATTGTTTAATTTACATAACCCTTGCTCCCAAGATGTATGAATTAATGGATTTTACTGTACATAGCTCATTTCAAGAAATTTCTCAAATTCTGTCTGTAGGTACCAAATTATATGAAGTAAGTCCTTGTTCTTTTGGGAAATGTGAATGAAATTAAAAGTTTTAATACAAACAAATGAAGGTTTTGTTTTCGCACTACTTTAATATGATCTTATGCATCATCTAAAAAAATCTACTCAAATAGTAGCTAATAACAGAGTAACTATGTAAGATCACAATGGGGAATCTAAATACACTCTTAGACAAAAAAAAACGACGCACCATGACGCAGTGACAAGATAGAAAGCAAATTCGGCACAAATTGATATGCATACAGGTTTCGACAGAAAATGCAAAATTTTACATTTTGGCTGCCAATGAATGAACGGTTGTCGCTGCAGCGCATCTGATCTGTGCAACTGGCAGGATATTTAAGAGGAGAAATTACGATTCCAGGTCATGAATTCTTCACGAATTTCATTCTGTGTACTCTGGTAGACAGTAACTATGCCTCGCATACAGGTGCGCGAACGATATGCGCAGATGTCAGAATTTGAGAGAGGTCGTGTAGTTGGGCTCAGAAGCTGGTTGGCCTTATCGGCAAATAGCTCCACATTTGAGCAGGAGCGATGCCACTATTAGACGATGTTGGCAGGAATGGGTGAACCAAGGCCGGGCACAGCATCAAGAAGGAAGCGGTAGGCCTAGAGAAACGACAGAACGTGAAGACCGAGCAATCGTCAGAGCGGCACTCACAGCCCCGGATGCATCATTATCATCCATTGTACATGCAATTAGTGCTTCAGTGACTGCAAGGACCATTCATAGATGGCTCACAGAAAGGGGGCTGAGGTCATGGCGCCCCTTGCGCCGACTACCATTGACCTCTGTACACCGTCAAGCCCGTCTGCAGTGATGTCAGGCTCATTCACACTGGAATGTCACTGACTGGAGTAGAATAGTCTTCAGTGCCAAGTCCCACTTTGAACTGAGCCCTGATGACCAGCGAAGGCATCTGGAGATGCCCCAGACAGCAGTGTGATACCAACCTGTCAGGCCGACAACCTGGAGTGATGGTCTGGGGTGCCATTTCATTTCATAGTATGACCCGTTTGGTTGTCATCCATCGCAATCTTACAGCACAGCGATACGTCGACGAAGTCCTAAGGCCCGTTATGTTGCCCTTCATGTCACGCCACCCTGGGCTTACATTTCAGCAAGATAATGCCCGTCCCACACTGTACATGTTTCTACTGCTTGCCGAACATTACCTTGGCCAGCAAGGTCGCCAGATCTCTCTCCTATTGAGCACGTTTGGAGCATTATGGGCAGGGCACTCCAACCAGCTCAGGATGTTGATGATCTATTGTGCCATTTGGACAGAATTTGGCACGATATCCCTTAGGAGGACATCCGCAACCTCCATCAATCGATGCCAAGCCGAATAACTGCTTTCATAAGGGCCAGAGGTGGGCAAACGCATTACTGACTTTTTCACTTTGTGAAGCTCTAGCACTTCAATAAATCATCCAATTTTTCTTAAACTGTTATCATTTGTTTTTCTGTACATGTGCATCACTTCTACCGATTTCATTTTCGGATAACTCCTTCTTGGTGTGTCTTTTGTGTGTGTGTGTGTGTTAGAGTGTAGTATATGCTCTTAAAACTGCTTGGGAAAGCTGATACCTATTTCTGTTCATCCATAAGAACCACGTGTATTTGTTTGCTTATTGAAATGAACTAATTATTTTTATTCTAATTCTATACCTTTATGTTATTTATGGAGTTTTTACACTAATTTGAATTTTAGTAAAATTTATTGTAAAAGGAAAATTGGGTACCTTCTGCTGAAGTGGATTGTTAAAAATTCATGTGTGGATTACAGTTCCATATTGCTTTCATTAATTCAAAAACTATAGTATAATAGTAATTCTTCTGCTCATTCTTGGCAGTGTTGTTATACACTTGTTTAAACTTGAAATACAGCTACAAAAACTCATTCTTTTTAGGGTGAAATTGCTGAAATGTTGCAAAATAATAAGTTAAAATTTCTTGAAGTTTTAAGCTGTGATTGTTTACTTTTCTGTGCATTATTCTTATTGTATTGTTTCGATTTTATGTGTAGGGTGCAAAACAGATGTATGAACTTGTAGCTAAGAAAGGGAAGTCATATTTAGCTTTGCGCAAAATTAGGGACCACGATTATGAATTTGATGTTCCTACAGTTGCCCAGAAAGTTCATGAAATTTACATTGAAGCCCAACAAGCACTGGCTGAGTATGAACTAATTTTTTAAATATTTTTATAGTTGATTTAAAATATTCTAAAATATGTTTTGGTGCGTTTTTAGTTTCATAGAAACAAAGAACTAAATCACTATTGTAATCTTCAGCAGTTTCCCCCCCCTCCATTTGAACTACTTAGATTAGTAATTTACTGTGTAAATATTAATGATAATTTTTTGAGATTCTTTTTTACTATACTACTTTAATTACTATATATTCTTTTTTAGATTAGTAATTTACTGTGTAAATATTAATGATAATTTTTTGAGATTCTTTTTTACTACCTTAAAATTGATATTTTTTGGATAAATTATGTTTTATCATTATTATAGGCGAAATGAAGATAAATTACATGATTTGGTTACTGAGAAAGCATTTCCTGTAAGTCAATTGCTTATTTTCTGTGTGTAAAAATAGACTGAAGGTATTTATGTTTTTTAACCAGTACAATAGATGCTTGTTTAGCCTATCATCCCATTATGACTAATGCAAAAGTTCGCAGCTGATCAGAGTATATATGACATTATAATAACTACTTGTTATAACATCCATTCTCTGTAGTATGTAAGAGCTCATTATAATAAGCATCAGCTGTGTCTTAAAACTGAAGTAAGAAAATATTTTGCAGTCATGCAGCAAAATTTGTGTTCTGTTATTTTATGATATTGCAAGGATTAGGTGCCAGGGAGAATCTGCTGCTTTTGTAGATGTGTTAAACAATACAACTTTTCTACCACCGCTATGTATACAAGAGGCATTACAGTACCTTTAAGTGTATTATTAATGCAGTAAGTTATTCTATGGAACTGGAACCAAGAATGAAACTCTGAAAACTCGTCGGGTTTACTTGGCCACTACTAAGGTTGCAGTTACATGGGATAGAGTGCTTATAATTAAAGTCAAGACTCGAAAAATTATTTAAGAACCGATGTTTTCCGTGCGAAAATTAATAAAATATTTGTATTTCCATGACATTAAATTGAAATTGTTAAATGACATTGCTATGAATTAAAACACAGTACTGAGAAAAACTGTCATGAATAGGGAATGGTGACTGCATTGATCATTATTCCCTTAAAGATTTTCTTTAATAATCAAATTATTGTAGCATACTGAAGTGCCAAAGAGAGCTGATGTATGAACCTAATACAGAGGGTGTTTACATATTTTTAAAACAATTCCATTAAAAAAATTTCTTTATTTTTTTCAATAAAACTACAATGTATACTTAAACTTTAAGGAGATTTGAGGGGAGAAATGCTGTTAATTTTACACCCTCAGAACAAAAGCTATAAAGTTAAAAATTAACGGCTAAATTATGTTAAATGAAATAAAAGAAAAAACATTATCAGTCAACAAAAGCTATTCTCAGGATTTACCATGCATTAACAATTCTGTTTTTCCAGTAGGTTAGGTAAATAAGATACTTGCACAGAATTTGGTCTTCAAAACATTTGGCAAAAGCACTACATATGGCCTTGAAGTCTGTCCTTTAAAAGTACTTATAATCAGATTCTTTATGGATATGAGTTAAAATAATATGTCAAATAACAATTATTGGAGGAGTTACGGCAACAGGAATCAGCATATTATCCATAAATTTGTAGGACTAGTTTCGAAGGTTTAAATTATAAGATAATGCTTCTTCAGCTGCAGAAGTACAGATGACAAAAGAGAAGCCAGTGGCTCAGGTGATAAGAATGAGATGAAGGAAGTCAAGCTACTGGTGAAGTCTACTGATGAAACTTGTAAAAAACTATGAAATAAATTCCTTAAAAGCTGAGGTTAAAGATTAACTAGAATTAAAAGACTTTTATGGATGTGATATGCTGTTCGAAAATCTAATTTGCCAATGGAAGATGTCTTGAATAATTTTGGCTGCGAAAAATGCCAATTTTATAGCTAATGAATGGGAAAAAAGGAATGACAGCAGAATTATTGGAATCTCCTAAAGTGCCAGAGTGCTTTTTTATGTATTGAGATGAAAATTTTTTAAATGTTTGGTCAATAATGTTAAGTGAAAAGCCTCTGTTAATAAGAATTGCTTTAAGTAACTTAGTTCTTGATCAGGAACCGATCTGGGGGATGAAACTTGAAGTGTTTAGATGTTGGACATGTGTGTGCCAAAATGTCAAGGAAATGGAAGGAAATTTGATGTCTCAAGTTTAAACATCAACTGAATAGCAGAAGCATTATTGAAAGAACTTTTTTAATCTTCTTTATTGCAATCAGACAAGGTAAAGGTTTTGTCATTGTAATGGAACCATACAGGGACATTTAAAATCTCAAATAATTTTGATTCATAATATTGCATATAGATCAGCAAGGATGGGACTAGGAGGGCTTCCCACTGGTAATCTCTGAGTTGGGTGTAGGACTTATTTTGAAAAACAAAATATGTTTGATTCAGAGTTGTTTAAGGGAAATGAATTCACCAGTTTTGAAACGGGAGAAATGGGTATCACACATCTATTTATTTCAGATAAGCAACTGTTTCAATCAATTTCTCTGCTTGCTTTATCATTGAAAGAAAGATGCACAATTTTCGCTTTCTTTTGCAAAAAGTTTTTCATTTTCAATAACAATTCAGCTATCAGCATCCAATCTCCCATCATCAACCATCATTTGTATTGCAGAACTAGTCTTCCCTTTACATGGTAACCCCCAAATCATCTGCAGTGATTGGCTGTTTCATATTACGCGATAAAGCAGAAGAATTATTCTGAACAGTTGTTTGGAATTGTTTTGAATGTATGATATGACCCTCAGTACACCTTCCACTGGTACATTGGTGAATAATGATTGTACATAAAAATAATAATGAAATTTCTAGCGGAAATACTTTTCCATTTCTTATACACTCTATTGAATTTCTTTATGGTGTTTAAATGCTAACTAACAAAATCAAAAATCTAGAAACTAACATTTAGGTAACAGGTGTGCCTAAATTTGATAACAATAATATGAAATAGAATGCCACTGTTATGAACTTTGGCTATACCATGTAATCTGGCACAGTTTGCAACAGATGGAATGAGCAATATTTTTTCTGCATGGATTGGAAGGATTTGCAAAGACAGTTACAGTTGTTATTTTTGAGAAGTCCAAAGGTCTATTGGTCTTTATACACTCACTTCCAAAAGTTAAGCACGAAGATGTAAAATGCAAAAAAATCAACAAATACTGCTTTGATTGACACAAAATTCGGCACGAAAGTAGCATATATATTTATGCATAAAACAAAATCAATAACTATATGCAGGAAGGGAAAACAATATTAAATTTTTGTAAGTTATCAGATAATGACATACTGAACACTTTAACAGAATTATGTATAAAGTGAAAATAAACAGCATAAAATGAAAAAAAGGACATTAATAGGGTATGTGATCCCCCTCATCTGTATACAAAATTTACACCTTGTGACCATGCTTTCAATTAGGTGGTCAACCACCGCAGAATTAAGCAATTGCCATTCTTCTTGTAGAGCAGTTTCCAGCTCAATAAGAGTGGCTGGAAGTGGGAAACGTCAAGATACAGCATGGCCGAGAGCATCCCAAAGATTTTCAATGGGATTAAGGTCGAGCAAATATGCTGGCCACGCAATACGTGCAATCCCTTCACTCTCCAGGTAGTCATTGACGATGTCAGCTCTATGGGGACATGCTTTATCGTCCATTAAAACAAAAGTAGGGTCAACTGCTGCAGCGCACAATCTCACAATGGGTTCTACGACTTTGTCTCGATACCGGACAGCCGTCAAAGAACCCCGTTTAAAGATGTCCAGGTTGATGCGGTAGCCTAATGAAATCCCTGCCCACACCATAATGCTTTCGCCTCGGAATGTTAGATGTTCGGTGATGTTTTGGGACTGATTGCGTGTTCGTTGTTCCTGCCATACCCTTACATGCTTGTCATCTGGCTCCAGAGCAAATCTTGACTCATCAGGGAATATGACATTGCCTCAGACAGACACATTCCAATTGGCATGTTCCCGGCACCACTGTAATCGTGCCAATGCGATGATGACAGGAATAATCGTGCCAATGCGATAATGACATGAATAATCGTGCCAATGCAATGATAAACGTGAAATTACAGAATGATGAACGCCGAAGAAAAGAGCAACATATGTGATCGACTGTCCTGCTTCAATGTGCCCCACAGCATGCCAGCGCTCAGAATCTTCCATTTGTCTTCTGGAAGTCATAGAAACATGTATGTCTTGAAAAACAAATTGTACGAAAGTTTTTAACACCTTCTATCAGCACTTACAATCAACTTCTGTAACCCTTCATAAAGCTGGCTTTTTATAAGACTGCCTTTTTTGCATATTTCTTGACATGAAGGCACGATTGGCTGTTACCTAACATATTTGCATACTTCCATACTGGCTCCAGAGCAAATCTTGACTCATCAGGGAGCATGACATTGCCCCAGGCAGACACATTCCAATTGACATGTTCCCAGCACCACTGTAATCATGCCCCTCTTGATTGGACAGATAGAGAAACACAAACTCGACGTACCCCAGCGTACAGTCCACTCGTATGTAATCTTTGGCGTACAGTAGCTTCAGATATCGCCTTACCAATGGACGCTGTAACCATAGATGTCACACGTGTGGAGGTCGCTCTGCGATTCTGCTTGGGTACAATAGCGATATGTCGATCTTCCGCGGGGGTTGTAACCCTTGGGCTACCAGCTACAGGCCTTCGGACAACTGTCTGTGTGGTTTGGAATTGTTTCCATAAACGTGAAATTACAGAATGATGAACGCAGAAAAAAAGAGCAACATCTGAAATCCTATCTGACCTGCTTCAATGTGCCCCACACCACGCCAGCGCTCAGAATCTTCCATTCGTCTTCTAGAAGTCATAGAAACACGTATGTCTTGAAAACAAATTCTATGAAAGTTTTAAACACCTTCTATGAGCACTTACAATCAAATTCTGTAACCCTTCATAAAGCTGGCTTCTTATAAGACTGCCTTTTTTGCATATTTTTTGACATGAAAGTACGATTGGCTGTTACCTAACATATTTCCATACTTCCATCTGCCTCTGCAGTGAATTGCATCCTCTTCAATTCTGATTGGCTTCTGGAAATTCGCATTTTCCTATCCGTGCTTAACTTTTGGAAGTGAGTGTAGATAAGATTGTATGTATCTGCCTTTATATAAGAGTTTAGTGTAACCATCAGTGTAAGTGTTTTTGCCATGAACACTATTTGGCCACCTTTGTTGGCCTTTGAAATGATGGTATCTGGGTTAGAATGAGTCTTATGTTATGCAGCTTTTTCTCTCTGTTTTAGGTTAGGATGCAAAGATTTACTCTTAAATTTTTAAGCAATAAGATGTCTCATCCTTGCTTTCTGTGTATCTGAAACTTAAAACCTTTCGCATGGAAGGTTTTGAGCTTTAAAAAATTAAAATTATATTTTTGAATTCTGTTTTGTTTCTCTGATAAACATCGCAAATATTTACTTCTAGGTTGGGGTTTTCAATGGGAAGATTTTAGATTCTGAAATGAGGTTTTGGAATTTAGATGCAATATTCGTTTTATAACATTTAATGGCGTTTTCATTCCTAGATGAGGACTTTTGTACAATGGGCACGAATTAGCAAGTCCCAGATGAGGATTATATAGTTCAAATTCAATTTTGGGTAAGTGTCGCCATCTGTCCCATATAATGGACCTAAGCAGGGTTAATTTGCAGTTCTGGAGAATTTTTTAAATGTAACTGGAAGCATTTTAATTACATTTAAACTAAATGAAATTGGGAACAAGTTTTTTTGCATGTACGCTTTAGTAAAAAGTTAAGGTGATTTAGAAATTTCTGTCATTTCAAGTGTAATTTTGTGAAATGATTAATGGCTGACAACATGGTAAGAAATGAAGAATAAGAATTGGCTAACCAATGGCCAAATCCTAAAAACATTAAAGCTAATTGACACTGAATGTGAATAAAAGTTAAAACTGGGAATAAGCAAGCTCTAAATGAAATCAGAATTTTTTTAAAAAAATCTAATGCAAAAACTATAAATAAACTAAGTCAAACTGATAGACTTGGAAAAAAAAACTTACTGAAACAACTGATTCGGAGCTGTGTGTCTAAATTCCAAAACCCCCATTCACATTCTTCCAATTTAAATAGTTCAGAAAGTCTTCCCATTGTAAACACCAATCCAGTAGTTAATATTTCTAATATTAATTTATGAGAGGAACAAAGAAGAATCAGAAACTGAACTTCTCACAAACATGAACATTTTTTATTCCAATGATTTTAGCACCTACTGAAGAAACTTTCAAATTCACTAAAGTTTCATGTACACTGAAGGAAATTATTAGGCATCATATCATCCATAATGTGAAATTTAGCAGTAAATCTCTAAACCCTAATTCAAACAATAGAGAAAAAGCTACGATGTGCAAAATACATTCTAACCCATATATTATCATTTCAAAGACTGACAAATGTGGTCAGATAGTCATAATGGACAAAAGCTCTTGTGCTCATGGTTTGCCTAAACTCTTAAATAAAAGCCTATACAGCCCTTAAGACCCTTCGCCTTTAGATCGTTCAGAAATTAAAATTGCAATTAAATGTTCACAATTCCTTCTGACCCACTTAAAAAAATCGCTTATCCCATCTGTAGCAAATTTCACCAAGTTATATGCTGTGCCCAAAATTCATAAAATAAAAGTGGTATCCTATTCCACCAAGTTATGTCAAATATAGGTAGAGCTTTGCATCTGTTAGCTAAATATTTAGTTTCTAGATTTTCGGCTTGGTTAATAACACTTACATAAAAAAAAATTCAGTAAAGTTTATGGAAAAAGAAAAGGCTTTTCTTAAAACTTTCTTCATTGTTTCCATGATTCACCAATCTTCCATGTCATTATGTAAATACAGTGTTATATTGTATATTGCTTAAATGTCTACAGTGTAATCTACTGCAAATGTTTAAAGTGTATACAGTTTTGTTTTAAGATCATCTAACAGGCATATCATATTAAGACTTTAAGAAAAATGAACTGCAGAATCTAATTTCTGAGATTTTAAAAGAATATGAAATTCCAAGGAAAGTTGTGGTTGACAAAGTAATAAAAAAATTTCTTCCCTTATCATTTAAAGAAAAGGATGCTAAAATTCAGTCAGGAAATATATTTAAAAGTAAATCCTTGGGTGTTTCTTCAAATGATGAATGGGGGAGGAAAAAAGGCCTGTCATGTTAATAGGGATTTATTAGAGATTATAAATAAAAGTAGTAAAATTCTTGTGTCATGTAAAATGGAAAAAGAAATTTAGCTTGCAGTGTGTTTGAAATAAATTTAGGGCGACAAAAGTTTTCAATATTGGTTTAAAGAGACCCAAACATCTGGTAATGGCTGAAAAAATTATTAAAACACAGAGAAATTTTTAAGGAAATGGCTCATAATCATGTTACCACTCATGGGTAACCGGCAGTCAGTCGATTCTCCATGATCTTAACCACTGTCCAGTAGTTTTTATCACTCAGCTGCCAGTGACCTTTCCTGTCTGATACTTTTGTAATTTAAGTTTTACACTAATTACTGCTTTGATAATTTGTTTTTTTTTTACTGCATCTCATCTGTGCTATATGTTCAATCCACAGTCAGTGTATTTAATATCATGCAAGTTATGCATTATTTGCATAGTGCTAAAATAACTACAATGAGACATCTTTCACAGTGTTTCAAAGTCCATTTCATCACGATTATCATCGCATGTGTCTTAACTGCCACTGGATAGCAAAACAAGACAGTTCCGCCTACAATTGCTTTTAATTTCACCAGCTTGAACATGCACCATTCTCTCACCATAAGTGGCAGCTTTAATCAGTGCTTATTGCAAAATAACCATCAGCTGTCTCCAAGTACTTATCAGTTACTGGTCTCGATGGCTAAATGCCATTGAGATCATGATGGTAAACTGTTCTATAGTAAAATGATTCAGGATTTAGTTAGTGACTTATATTTGACCTTTAAATTGCTGTATATTAACAACCAAGATTTGTATCTTTTGCTTTTCATTTCATTCATTATTTTATGCCAGTGTTTTCTGATCACTCATTATGTTATATCAGTGTTTGATCATATTGAAAAAACTAATTTTTTACAATTTTTTAAACTGCCCGTGTATAGCATATTAGAAGCATTTTTAATGCAGTATTATTTCTAGAGGAGTAGATATATACTGTATATTTTCTTCCCTTATCATTTAAAGAAATTATAATAAGGGAAGAACATGATAAGGGAATTATAATAAGGGAAGAACATGATGAATGAAAAGTAGTTATGGATAAGCTATGGGTAACTGTCACACTGTTATTTCTTTAAAAGAAACCTGCATTCAAAAAAAAATGCATAGCAATATTAACATTGCAATATCTAATATCTTCATTTCTGCTTTACTGTAAAATGAATCTCATCTGTTCCTGTTGCTGTCCCCTTAGGCTTCAAATCATCGATAAATAGGAAATGTGAATATGCAGCTGACTCAGCGAATTCGCATACTGTATGTCAAATTGTATTTGCTTTTCTGTGACTGGTCAGTTCTTGTGTGTGGCTGCATCAAGTTCCACAGTCAGAAGGAAAAGATTCGGTATGACACAAGTAGTTTACAAAGATTTGTTATTTTTGAGAAAACAAAAGCAACCACTACTTGGATGAATCCATTTCAGAATTTAGGAAGCTCATTCTCTAAATGCTTTGAGGAAGAGGAAAATGCATGAAGATTTTTGTATATTTCAGAACCCAGCACTAAGAAGCTAGGGGGATAATATGTGAGGAAATCCCGTATGTTTTAAGGAAAAACTGAAAATTCAAGGTAGAAAGACCTTCCATGTTCAATTATAAAATTTCCCCATTTGTATAACGAAAAGAACCCTGTAAGTGCTTTCACAAATATCTCTCAATTTATGTATACTGGGGGAAAAACTAGTGATATATGTAGGTAGCATTATTAAATGGCCAGCACAGGCTTATTTTTACCCCCCTTTTTTATTTCAGTAAATTTTAGTTTTTTTTCTTTTTAATTCCAGGAAGTGATGGAAAATATAAAGAACAAGGTAATTGAAGTTTTTTTTTATTTCAATAAATTTTAGTTTTTCAGTTTTTTCTTTGATTCCAGGAAATGATGGAGAATGTAAAGAATAAGACAATTGTATGGAAGTTTATCCAGTCATTAGAAGCACCAAGAATTGTTCATATTCGGTGTGAGACAATGATGTCAAAGGATAGTTTATTTGCCCAGATAACTGCCCGTTTTCACACACAACAAGTAAGCCGTGTTAAATCAATTTTTTTATATTTACTGCTTGGCTGTATATTGCGTAAATTATAATTTTAACCCTTAATTTGACTATATATGAAAATTGTTTATACTTAATAGATTTTTTTTTTGGTAAATTTTATTTTTAACCCTTAGACTCTGGCTGTGTATGATCGTTTTGGCCGTCTTATGCATGGCAGTGAGGATGTGGTAAAAGATGTTCTAGAATATGTAGTGTTTGAGAAACCAATTACTTTTGCATATGGATCATGGAGAATACATGCAAAGATCATTCCTGATTGGCTTCCTCCTCGAGATCCCGTAAAGAAGACTTTTTGTCATCCTGATATTGATAAAGAATTTCCAGAACCACCACCACTACCTGATATAGTAGCTGCTAAGGAAAGTGAAGACTCTAGCCTGAGTCCTGCTGGAAGCTGAATGCTGTATTGTAAATTTTATTAATAAATACCTAAGCTGACTATTTACAGCTTTTTAGTTTTAATATCTTATGCAGATTTTGTCCTATTCAGAGCCTGTAGTGTATACAAGTTCCTTTTCATGTACTTTTGTTTCAATATTATCTTTTATTCATTCCATAAATCTTAGTTTTATTTAGTGTACAGGCATGAAACTGTTAAGTAATGAGCTTTACTAAATTTGTAATATTGTTAAAATATTTATAATTCGCAGCTTAGTAGTACCGTGCAAAGGAAACAGTTGGAAAGTATAGAGTATTGAGAGTTCATAGTTCAAAGGAAACATCTGGAAATAACGATCACAATTGATTTTCATGTTCCAGAATAAATATTTAGCTACAAATCATGTTATATGTTAGTAAATGATTTTTGTTCTATTAGCCTTTTATTTTACATTCCAGTGCACTCTGACTCTAAAAAAGTACATTTTATGAAAGATCCTTAGAATAATAGTAAGTTATGCTGGATTATGTTTTTGGAATAATATAATATACATGATTAAGTTTAAGTAAATATATAAGTAACTGCATTAACTGTACTCGTGGAAATTACATGCATATTTAATTTCCAAAAGAAGAAAATATATAAAGTGCAAATAAATTTTGATTTGCTTCCTAGGACAAACAATTTTTATGATAAAAGTACAAGACTAAAATATATTTTCTGGCAGCAACCTGAATAAAAATTACATAATAATTTGTGTTAAAATTAAAAATTGAATACTTATATTAAATTGTTCCGAGTGTGGCTTCAGGAAAAAAAACCATTTTCATTATTTGATAACAAACCAAAGACGTTTAACTACTTTGTGAGTGTTTTAAAAAAGATTTCAGTTTAATAATCTAATCATTTCCGAAAACACTTCCTACATCCCTGGAATCTGATATAGTTAATTTAAAATTAAAAAGCAAAAGATTCAAAAACTCACATCCAACTTCTAACATGTTTTTAAAAATATATAGCTAATGGAAATAATGTATTATTTCTGGTTTAGTTAATTTTCCTGAAGAATTCTCTACAAATCTCTTTTAACACCAAATACCCTTTTTTGACACAATTTCACACTAATAGCTACCCTCGTGAGAATTAACAGTAAAAGGCAGCCCTAAATTTTCACATGAAAAAATGTAGGTCTTCATTTTCAGGAAAGTTAACTAAATGAAATTTATGGGTGGCTATTTTGCCTAAGCAAAATAGGAAAATAGAAAATATAGTTTTTGGCTACCCTATGTCTTGAAAAGAAAACAGCCATGGGTGGCTGTAAGCAAAATAGGAAAATAGAAATTATAGTTTTTGGCTACCGTATGTCTTGAAAAGAAAACGGCCTTTGTTAGTAACTGAATTCTTTGCTTCAGAGAAAAATATTTACATTTTTATGTAAATTACTCATCTGCAAAAATGTCATCTCTGTAAGTTAAAGCTTCATATGTAGCAAAAGGAAATGTGTGTAATTAATGCCTAGTTTAAGAGAAAAAAATTTAACCAATATAATGGAACGTGGTTGTTAAGTAGTGTCTGAAACAGTATATTAGGTTCATTTTTAAAAACTGCAGTTTTCATGCAAATATTTTTAATTCTGCGAATTTGATTAATGATTGTGTTAGTCAAAACTTTTATGTCAAAATTTGGAATCCCGGTATATAAGCTACTTCAGAGATGGAAAACCTTTTTACCATTAGAGGCCACACTTAAATTAGGCAGTGATAAAGAAAACTGCATAAGTTGATATATTTATAAGTGCGACTTTCATGAAATTATTTTAGTTTTTCTATAGCTTTATCACTTTATTGCATTATATAGAAAAAATGAAAAAAAAGTCTGTCATTTATTAAAATAAAAATTTACAATATAATATTTCTGTATTCACATAAAGCTAATAATTTATTATAACAATCTTTAATACTTTGTACTAAGCAACTACATATATATAAATGCTGTTTCAAATGAAAATAATAAAGTAGAAGTATTTTCCAAGAAATGTATTACATTATAAAGAAAAGCAATAGAAAAGTAATAATATAAGTTATAAAAACCAATATAGCAACACTGTGTAAAATAATGTTAAAATTTGGTGGAAAATTTTATTTAGTGGGATACTTGCATTTGTTTCTTTTCTGGAAGTAACTGAATATTTGGATCAAGCTTCGTAACGTGCAGCGTTAGTAGATCCTCTAAATGAGCACCTGTAATTTGTGTTCTTAAACTAGTTTTAATTTTTGTCATGAGAAAAAATGTTAACTCGTAGCAGTTAGTACTTCCAAAGCAGGAAAGTAAACAGTATGTGTGCACTCGTAGGCATGGATATTCAACAGCACTTTTCCAGATTTCTATGTGATGCTTTTTTATCATCAAAAAGAGATTTGAGGATACTATCTTTCCGCAGTTCAAATAACTCTCTTTATAGCTTCGTAGGAGCTTTGGATATATCTACTAAATGTGGTCAAATGCCTGTGTTATAGCAGAAGTGTGCTGGTCAAAATCTGAAAATCTTTCAGTATATTATTCTATTAAAAAGTAAGACACCTACATCTTCATCGAATGTTTTATTTTTATATTTTTGCTAGCTCCAGCAAGGGCTTTGCAGATATATCCAAGAAAGAGAGCAGTGTTTTGAAAAGTGTTATTTTTTTAAATGCTTGGATCTTTTGCCACATTGCATATATATATATATGCTTCGTTTTACTTTGCAGCCAGATATCTCAATTATTTTGTCATAATATCAGACAAAAATGCAATGTTTCTGCAAAATGCTTCATTTGATAGATCACATAGTTTTCTCCATTTTTAAAATTTGTCATAGTAATATTAAAACTTTTATCAAAGCCCTGTTTATAGCCAGTGAACCTTGCAGTAGTATGGTAGATCAACACTATGTATTCCGTTAGCTGAATTTAGCATGGCCTCGTTTCCATTAGTCTCCGTTGCAAATACTTTCGCATCTATGGGAGAAACGCATATGCAGACGGATGACCTTTTACACTATTGCGTTGGATTTACACATAGGGAAGTTCGGTGGTCGATTGCATTCATTGCCATTAGATGTCTCTGTATTTAACTTAAGGGATTCAGACTCTTAAGGTACTTAAATTCGATGTTATTCGAAATTTTTATTTTTGCTTATGAACTGTGAAAGTAAAGCATGTGAGCAATTTTTATATAAGCAAGGTTATAATGCATATTAGGAACACCTCTAATAGCATAGAAGCTGAAGTAATTTTTAATAATTTCTTTGCATTTCTAGCAGCCTTAAATATTAATGAAAACTAAAATGTACTGTTACTGCAAAACAAATAAAAATGTTAAAAACATTTAAAAATAGCTGCTACTTTAAAAATACAAAGCAACTGTAAAGAAAGGTTCACAATATTTGCTATGTTTGTATACTGCTGACTGCCATGTGAGATTGCATATTTTCAAAATATGCTCAAATTTGGGGAGAAAAGAGATAATATATAAAATTTTAGTATACATTTCTTCAATGTCGTAGGTGATTAATTTCTTAGAAATTGCGTTTGTTTTAAAATGCACTACATGCAGTTATTATGCAAATCCATAAAATATTTTTAATTTATAAATTTTAAATTCATATCTCATTTTATAGAAGGAGTTATAAAGATAAGCTTTGTATCTCTATATTTATATATATATATAATTAATTAATTCCTGTGCTTCAACTGGATAGGACTGAATTTTAAAGCACTTATTATGATAATTTTTTTAAAAATGTTAAGGACATTATTACTGTCTCATGTTAATTGGTAGTGAAAATTTAGAGCTGGGAGCATCCCAAAGTCAGCAAATGTATGTACATTCACATAAAAGTGGAACTAATATATTTACAGGGAGTATGCTTTAAAGTCGTATTATAACTCTCAAAATAAATTCTTGCAGGGAAAATTGAAATAAATAAAACATTATATTTAATGCACATAATAATAGAAATAAATTATAAAACACAAATATAGATCAAACTGGAAGACAGAGCTAAGAAAGTTGCAAACAGAGTGGAAAAAGAAAGCGGGATTCGAACTCACGACCCCAAAAGGGAAATCCCGCTACCGTCGGTTTTACCACTGAGCTATCAGTACACTGAGGTGTTTGTCAATTTTGATTTATATACTTTATCAAGAAACTGAATTCTTAAAACTAAATTTTTTGGTCTTATTTCAGTATGCTATCATCGGAAACATTCACCAGAGTTTGTTCTTCAGCTTCTACGACATTTCTTACAAGTACAGTTTCTTTTTCTGGCAGAAAAATATTCTGATTGGTGCACTGATAAATTAAAAGGATACACAATGCTATTAAATATGTTGTTGTTGCTTAGTTCACTTGTCTGACGAAGTCAGCTCAAGCCCACGAAATTCCTCGTGGCAAGGAGCGCAAGATTGTGCCTGTCGTTGGCAACAGCCTTGAGCACCTAACAGGTGACAGTGCGATTTGGCTCAGTTCCACCCGCAATTTTGATAGAGAGCACCAGGGGGGGATGGGTTCGAGGGTCTCCCACTCCTCTCCCCTTCCACCAAACCACATGAGAGGACTTTCAGCTCGCCACATATTTAGAGTGCCGTCATGCCGCACCGACACTATACATTTACAAACATCCATGCGTTCTCCGGGATTCGAACCCGAGCCCTTCGGCACGGCAGTCAGCGATGCTAACCACTATACCACTTGGGCAGCGCTATTAAATATAACGTGATAACTGACGAGTTGAAATGTATGCTGCTGAAACATAAAACAGTAAATTCATAATGAAAACATGAGACAAAATGCTTGGGCAAGAATAATTATCTGAAGATACTGCTATGTAAAAAGGATTCGGACATAGCGGCATAGCTAGCGGAGAAAGGGGGATATCCCTTGTTTCTAGGTGCAACATACAGAAGTGCCAAACCGATGATCCACATTGCATTTTAGCAGAAAGGACGGGGCATGAAATCTTCAGCATCCCCCAGGCACAGAAAATCATAGATATGCTTCTGCTCAGACCATTTAAAAAATTTATATTCAACATAATTCATGACACTAAAATAAAACATGAACTAAATTAACAACTTAAACAAAAATAACCCAATAAGATAAAAACTGAAAGGTAAGAAAAAGAATTCTGTATGCAATATAAGAATTCTGAAAACAAAATCCTTTTGGGAAGTTCCTGTGTGTATCCTTCTATAAGACACATAAAAAAAGTGCTAATTCAATCAATAAAACCTCCCAGAAACTGAAGAGAATGTAAAAAGAAAAAAAAAATGATTAGAAGGAAAAGCAAAATAAGTTTCAGTTGTAAAAAATTAGAACTATTACATACAAACATCAGGCATGTGAGAACCCGATGTAAAGTATTTATATGTGTAATTCAAATACACAAATTTAATCAAATGGCTAACAAATTATTCTTTATTTTACCTCAAGAACGAAAACAGCAACTTCTTATGGCACTGGCAACTACCGTTCAGAATTAATCAGTTATATAATTTCACCACGCAATAAACCTAATTTTTTTTTCATGTAGTTTGATCCTGATCCTGTATAAACTGCAATCATAAACTGATACAGCTTTGATTCAATAGAAAGAATAATAACTAGTACTAACATTTTAAAAATGGTACAAATACTTAACAGTGTGATGTCCTATAAATTACTTCATGTACGCTAATACAACAAGTTTACATACAAAAATATTATTTTTGAAACTCGACTTAAATAATCAATCATTCAGCAACCGCCAAAATGCAGAAATAAGCAGTACCACATAAAATTGAGAATTTTAAACTTTCAGAAGGTATAATAACCTAATATAATGTGGAAAACTTGAGATTACAAAAGAAAATAAGATTAGACTATAAAATTATGTCATGTTTATATTATTTGTCTCAAACTCTTCTACTTTAACATCGACAAACACTAAAGAATCACTCCGCCTATAAATGACGTCATATTCAAGTCTAACATAATTGGCCAGCATCAGAAGGGTACAGCGCGGGGTCTAGCTTCTTGTGTCAGCCGAATCACAGTGTCTAGCGAAAGTCCACGGATTACCAAATTTTTAAATGTGGAAAAAAAAAAGAGATTTTGAAAAACAAGGCAGATGTTTTTAATGTTTGGATAAAAAGCATAGAATTAAAGACTGGAAACAAAAAGTAAACTGTAGCTTCTGTAATAGTAATAAACAGTTGAAAGCCATTTCTTATTCATTTCATCAGAAAAAAGATAATGATAAACTTGAAAAAGAAAACGTCGTATTCCAATGTTTCCGCTCTTTTTTTTCATATAATTCCGTTGAAAGTAGACCTAATAAAGTATTTTGATTCGGAATAATGGTAAATGTGAAAATATGAGAATTCTTTTTGATAATGGATCAATGAGATCTTTCATAACTAAAGATGTATCTAGTAAATTAATCTTCCGATTGTTAGAAAAGAATCACTTTCTCTTTACTCATTTGGAGATAAAACTGGGTTAGAAAAAAACTTTTAATGCTGTTAAAGCAAAACTAGAAAATATTAGAGATCCCAATCTTAGTGTAGATCTTGAATCTTAGTGTAGATCTAGAAATCGAAAATATCTCGAATACTATTATCTCCCCTCCAGATTTGAACTTTGTTAAGGAAAACAAAGTTCTACATAATTTAAAATTAGCTGACTGTTGTAGACAAAGTGACAAAATTGATATTCTCATAGGGGTAGAATTCTACTATTCTATAATCACAGGTAAAATTAAAAGAATTTGAAGAAATATAGTAGCCACAGAATCTATATTTGGGTGGTGTTTGCAGGGTAAATTAAATAATGAATTATTAACTATGAAAGTAATAGTAAGTGAAAACTTGATATCAGATCAATTACAACAGCTTTGGAAACTAGAAAACTTAGGTTTAGAAAGTAATACTCAAAACGACAAAACTGTTGATTTAGAAATTATGAAATCTTTCGAATCTGATATCAAGTATAAGAACATTACATACCAAGTAAGATTACTGTGGAAACCAAATTCAAAACGTTTAATGGACGATAATAGTGATATAGCACTCGAAAGATTTAAGAAATTAAGTAGCAAATTTAAAATTGATAACCCTTTGTTTTTTCAATATACAGAGGTTTTAAAGGATTAGGAGTTAAAACATATTATTGAATCAGTTCAGGAAGACAATCGAAATGATAAGACCTTATTCTATTTATCTCCTAGGGCAGTCATCAGAAATGATAGAGCAACAAGCAGACTAAGAATAGTTTATGATGCTTCAGGTAACAAACCGAATACGCTTTCTTTAAACGATTGTTTGTATACTGGTCCGAACTTATATCCTGACATTTTTGATTTACTGATAAAATTTAGACAAAATTCTATAGCCTCTACGGCTGACATTACAGAAGCCTTTTCACAGATAGAGTTAGACGAAGAAGAAAAGGACGTTACACGGTTCTTTTGGAAATATGATCCTGTGATAGCAATGATAATTTGGAAACATTTAGATTTACAATAGTTTTGTTCGGAGTAAAATCTAGTCCCTTTCTGCTTGCTGCTACTATTAAGCGTCACCTTAAGAAATATTCAGAAATATATCCTGAAACAGCAGAACTCTTAGATAACTGCCTGTATGGTGATAATATTATTAGTGGTCAACAAAATTTAGAACAAGACCTGAAAACAAATTTTGAAATTGCGAACATTTTCAACGAAGCTAGCATGTCATTGCATAAGTGGCATACTAATTCAAAAGAACTGAATGACATTTGGCGTCAAATAGAAAGTAATCCCCTTCCATTGGACTGGTTCTCAAATAATTTATTTTTGGATTCGAGGATCTCCCGAAAGATTTAAACCTTTCATCAAGAACAGAATTTATGAAATTCAGAAACTAACTAAAAGCAGTAATTGGCATTATTGCCGTGGGAAAGACAACCCAGCCGACCTCGTATCATGAGGAACTAGTGTTGCTAATTTAAGAAATTGCCAACTTTGGTGGCATGGACCACCCTGGCTGTTACAGTCTTCAGAATTTTGGCCCTCTGGTAATGTGAACGTTGTTGAAGAAGAAAATTTAGAATATAGAAAAAGGTTTTCTTGTACCCAACAGTATAAATGTATCGTACAAGAGAAGGATGAATTGTTTGATAGTTCCAAGTACAGTAATCTCATGAAAATATTAAGAATAACATCTTGGACTAGACACTTCACTTTGAAAGCTAGGAAACATGCAAACTTCACAGATGTTCCCACTGCTGAAGAGCTTAAAGTTGCAGAAGAATTCTGGATCCGTAGAATTCAAAGAGTAGCATATAATGTGGAAATTTCGGCATTAGAAGCTGATAAAAGCATATCTAAGAAGTCGTCCATATATTCCTTTTCCCCGTTTTTAGGCGGTAAACGAATCTTACGGCTTGGAGGAAGATTACAATTTTCCGATTTCAGCGCCGAAGAAAAACATCCTATCCTCTTGCCTCGAAATTCGAAATTTACGGAACTGATTATTGAAAGAGAACATAACAAGTTGTTGCACAGTGGAGTTGCAGCCACTTTGACCAGCCTTCGAAAAGAATACTGGATACCGAAAGGCCGACAGCTTGTGAAGAAGATACTTAGAAACTGCCTTATTTGTAGAAAGTATACAGCAAAACCTGTTCAACAAATGACCACACCGCTGCCAAAAGACAGAATAGTTGCAACTTCACCATTTCTTGTTTTTGGAATGGACTTTGCTTGTCCGATTTGGGTTAGATCAGCAACCGGAACTGATAAATCGTACATAGTTCTTTTCACCTGTGCCGTTACCAGAGCTCTTCATTTAAAGCTAGTCTCTAGTACGTCAGGAGAAAAATTTTTGATGGCTTTTAGACGATTCGTATCAAGACGATGGCATTGTGACACAATTTACTCGGATAACGCCAAAAGCTTTCAAAAGGTAAACCGATAATTCGAGCATTTTCCAAAAATACTGAAGGATTCCAAGTTTCAAGATTTTATTGCCTTAAGAAAAGAAGCTGGAAATTTGTTGCAGAATGTGCTCCATGGTGGGGAGGTTTTTACGAACGTCTAGTGAAGTCTGTGAAGGATTGTTTAAGAAAATTAATGTTTAAGAAAAAGAACCAGAGCCTCTCACACCAGCACACTTTACCAACTTCGGTCGAAAAAAATCGTAATTATCCCTTTCATTTTATCGAGATGATTGACAAGAATTCGAATAGAAGTTATCTGATGAGAAGAAAATTCTACCAAACCAGACTTTTAAAACACCCCTGGAAAAGCTGGAAGGAACCATATCTACTTGACTTGCGAACGGCCCACCATTCCGATACTCCCAACCCAAGTAATGAATTAAAAAATTTGAAAATTTCGTTCTTTTGGAAGGGTCTACAAAGTCCAAACTCTTATGGGAACTTGGTGTGGTAGTAGAGTTATACAGAGGACGAGATCAGCATGCTCGTTCTTGTTTAATTAAAACGTCCAAAGGACAAATTAAGAGACCTATACAACTCTTATATCCTTTAGAAGTTGTGAACCAACTTGAGAACTATTGACTTTTTTTTCAACATTTGATAAGAACTTTTTGAACTTATTGATTATTTAGTAGTTTCTTATGTTTAATTGATTAATTTGTTTTATTTTATATTTTAGTATATGTTCAAGAAATTGTTTTCTTTTTAATTTGTGACAGTAATTGTAAATATTTTCATTTGGATTTAATTGTTACTCTCCTTAATTGTGTGAACTCTTTGAGTTCACGTGGGGAGTGTAGAGAAATATGACGTCATACGGCGATAGCAGCGCCCTCACCTGAAGTAGAAGAGTTTAGTTAGATGGGAATGGCGTATTAAGCCATATCCTTTGATTTGTAGAATTTTCCGTGTGTATATTAATTAACTGATTACCTGCATGTAATCAAAATCACTGAAACAACCTTGTATTTGACGTACATTTACTAAAAACACTCGATCGATCTCGAGAGCAGCTACAGGTCCCTCCTCATCAGGAGAACAAAATATCTAGAAAGGGAAAGCAACCTCAGTAACGGCTTTTTTATACCCTCGGGGAGAACCACGCGCGAGGAGGCAACGCCATCTGAAGCCAAGGCTTTCCGAAATAAAATGGAAATGATGCGAACTATAAGCGATGAAAGCAAAGCATAAGAGAACACTGCATAGTAACCCTAAGAGACCCTTTTATAGTAGCGAAAGAAAAGGATTCAAAAGGATATCAGAAATGCGAATGTGTATATCACGTGGCAAGTTACAGAGCTGAGTTCTGTTTGTTTACAATATGCTTTCCGTCCTCCCCCCAACAGCTGACACCAAAGTTTGATAGAATGTGATCAGAGTGAAGGTCAGGATCCTAAACCTATGTTCAGTTCACAAGTAAAGGACACAAGATGCCATTTAGTGGTCTTTAAAAAATGATTCAGCTTAAAATGCACATATGCATAACCCATCCCCTAAGCTCATTCTCCAGTGATGCATGGGTGGGATGCCCAGCTGTGAGAGACATTCGTGGGGAATGCATATATAGAACGCCAATTTTCTGGATGGCTTTCGTTTCATATTAAAGGTAATTTAAATCGGATTTTTTACAACAAAGATTTAATAAAATGCTACAAACTCTTGTAAACACTATGATTTTCTCTTCAAATTAATATTATAAGTTAAAGAGAAAACTGTATTGTTTATCTATACAGTTAGAAAAGTTCGAAGCATAATATTTATACAGTACTTAAACTGTTAAAAGGTCACCTTTAAAATAATTTGTCTGCAAAACTATCAACTTTTGCCAGTGCTTTGTAAGGTGGCAGAAAGATTCAGTTTTAAGTTCTCTTTTGAAATGCTGTTCAAGGTCCTATGTTATGTTGAATGGACTACTTCACAATGACTACGTTTTTAAAGACCCCCTTAATTTAGAAAGAAAGAAATCAAACGAAAGTTTGGAAGAAGTCCAGAGTGCTCCCTGATATTAATTTCATGACTAGATAATATTCTTATATGATGCTGGCTGTATGACTTGGAGCTTTGTCATGAAGGAAGTATTTATTGTTTTGTCCCACAGGTCCAGTCCCTAGTAAAATGTTTTGTTAATAGTTTGTTCTGCAGGCGTGGGTTTTTGATAAATGACGCCTATTGAGTCAGTGGTTTTGACCCCACACACATTCATTTATGTTTCTGTTGCAGGGGATAACTGAAGTCACCAGCTGGCATTCTATTTCAGAATGGTATTGTAGGTGCTAACGCTCATCGTCTGCTGTTATAGATCATAAAATGGTGAAAGGCTGCTGTAGCATGTTACAAATATCACTTTTTCTAATAAATCATGTAACATGTGAAGACATGTCAATTTTTAATGAAAACACAAAGAATGTGCATTGGGTCTAATTTTCTCACATCTAAGTTCTTAGTTGATATCTTGTGAAAGTTGAAATACGCAGCATACCAGATAAATTTCAAAGCCAAGCGCTTTCCCGTTCCATCGCCATGCGTTGTTGATATACTCTTCCTTCTTACGTTGTGTTTGTGCTTCTGCTTATCCTTATTTTGATTGGTTAGTGAAATTATATTTCAAATCCATAAATAAAATAATTCTAAATATACTATGATGATTAATCCAAATTAATTTGTAAATCTGAAATAACGATATAATTACACCAAAAATGAGTTAAATGTGCAGCTGCAGTAGAATTTTATATAATCCACATGCCTTAGGGGCCTAAGGTTGCACAGATTAAGGTCATTCTTTTCTGAGTTTTCCTTCCATATTCTCCTTTTTGATTTTTACATGAAATTTAAGTTGTTTGCAGATAAGTAACTAATCAGAATATTCTCGTACTTTCAGAATTATTTAATGAATATTTATTGAATAGAGATTTATCATGTTTTACAGAATACAATTACATGCAAAGAAAATATTGTAAATGCTGGAGAAAATGCAGCAAAAAAGGAAAGGGGTAAGTTACGAGTAAATTTTTCGAGGAAATAAAGAACCCTTTGATTAAAATGCGTCGAAGTGTGTGATGAAAGTAATTATATATTCACTAGTAGAATTAACTTTCAGTTTTTAATTTTTATGCCCTTAAACAAGATAAAAGACAAATACTTTGCTTACAAAATCTCTAGGAGTGTAATTTTCCCAACACTGATGATGCTATTATTCTGAACATGTGTCGTTGAATTAAGAACACCACTAACTGTTAATAAAAGTGTAGGAATTAAAATTTTGTATTTATTTAAAATGAATTTCTGTGGTCTACAGTCCCTTTTCTTCACTATGTCTTTCTTTTTAACTCCAGGAAAATCTTCTCCGTATTACATTTTCATTTTAAGTAAAATATTGAAATAAATTCATTAAGAAGTTCTTATGTCTTTTAATATTTATCATAGCTGAGTTCAAATTGTAAAATTATTATAACACTCAAAATATTATCCGTTAGTAGAAATCTTTTGTTGGTAGGGCAATTTGCTGTATTATTCATACATTAACTGGACATACTTAAAAAATGTATAACACCTTTTTTTGATGCCAATCGCAAAATAAAATCTTTTAATAGAGATGATTGTTTTACAGTCCTTCCATCTTTTTGTTAGACGTTCCATTATTACAGTTCCATCACGGCATTATAAACAGTTCCATTATTACTTAAGCCATGAGTGCATTATTTTGTGACTTGGACTACACAAACCTTTGTGTGATTACCAAAATAGGATAATTCTTTATTATGTCAAAAATAATATAGATGTAAATATTTACATTTTCTAAGATGAATGTTGTCTTGCCATAGTACTTCTTTCTGTCTTTACCAAGTAGTGTCTAAGAGTTGAATTGAATAAGAACTTGTATTTTTATTTCCTAACAATCTGGTCTCTCTCCCAATGATTATTAACCTTCAAAAATACATTTTCTCCATTGGTACATTAAACCTACTGGCAAGCTCATTTCATTGCTACTGAAATTTATGCGCTTACAGTTCTATGCGAGTTTCTTCTGTGAAATGCTGAAACTTCGTTGACGATTTCGTAGTTACATTTTGACTTTCAGTAAAGCGTAAAAACACAGTCGTTAAGAAGCAGTCTCGCAAGCTACGGGTTCGTTGACATCTCTTTAAATAATGACTCCAGATAAACAAGAAGAAATATACAGTTTATTACAAGGTTTCCCAATAAACAGCTCAAGGTAACGCGGATGTTAAGCAGTTCGCAAATTCCTTAGCGCAAATCCCTTAGTTAAGCAAATTCCTCAGCGGGCATAAATGTAATCCGTTCCCGAATCACTCGCAGAATGAACTCTAAAACGCAATTCTGCTAACCGTTAAATCTCGCAGCTGATTAAGAACGGACTCCCAAGCTCTCGAAGCCGTATCTCTATAGTATACTATGGGTTTCTAGGAAGAATTTTACAGAAAGTCGCGAAGTTAACGAGAAATCGCCAACATCGGAACAAATATTTTCTCCACAGACCATTAGGAACGTATTTGCCCATTTCTTGTGTTAAGTTAGTTTAAAAATTTAAATGCTGTTGCAGTCAGTCAATTTCATATAAGAAATAAACATTTGTACCAAAACCTGTGAAAATACAGAAAGCAAGAATGTAATAAAAAGGTTTTAAATATTTACAACAGCGGCCGCTTCTTCAAGACTGCACGTTTTGAGCAGAGACCAGGGACAACCCTCATTGCCAAAATAAAATGACCAGGGACAACCCTGATTGCCAAAATAAAATCTATCGTAGTGATCTTAGGTTTAAGAGAAGGAGTTCTTTGTAAATGCACCACTACGTCATTCAGTTCCATGAACACGGAAGGGCCAATCCTAGGACGTCTGTTGCTTGGGCGAGATCCCTCGATCACGTTTTGACTTCCACAACCGGACTTTGAACTCCTTCCTTGAATCATCATCTTATTCGTATTTCTTCTTCTCCTGGCCAACTGATGAACATATATTAAACACGAGAGCAGATCTCTCAGGTACTATTTACCCGAAGGCGTCATCTGAAAATTTTTTACAGTGGGAAAAGTCACGTACTCTTTCTTGGATAGCACTCCTGTATGCTAGCAGAAATGATTTCAGTTTTTGTTCTAAGTCCTGCTGTCTCTGGGATACAAATAGAGAAATGGTCCAATATTCTTCAATTGAACCTCTTTAAATATGGCAGTTGTGAAGTTTGTTCGTAGGTAAGAGTGAATAACGAGAGGTACTCTAAAACCTGTAATCCAGTTTCCTACTAGAATTTCTGCGAAGGGGGAATTTCTTGATCATGGATGGCATAAGGTTCTGGCAACTTACTAAAAAGTAGTTCATGAGAATTATAATGTACTTGTTACTCTAGTTAATAAAGGCCTGAGAATGAATGAGTAATTCTTTCGAATAATGATTGTAGCACTGTAATCTTCCTCGTGTACGTGTTTGTGAGCGGAGTATTGCACCACTTTTCTACATCTGCTTTGATTTGTCCTTAATGGAACTTTATGGAATGCCTTCGTTACACCAAAATGGCTTCCAGTAAGGCTACTATGAAGCTCTGGATGAACACTAGGGATTCGAGATGTGGATAACATGAGCTGCCATTTGCAACTCTTTACGTTATCAGCTGCTCATTTGCGGTAGAGAATTCGATTTCGCAGCTGAACAGAATTCCACAGGGCACATTACCTTTTTGTCGTCTGACTAAAAGTGTACCATTTCTTGCCAGCTGAGTTATTCATTGTTTTCATTAACTCCTTTAAGAGCCTGAATTCGGGATCTTTTATTTGTGACTCTCTCTGTTCTTTGCTGCTCAAGAGATAAGTCTCTGACGCTATGGAGTGGGTGTAAATTTTTCTGACACCACTAGAACTTCAAAGTCAGATTTTTCCTCGGCTCTTGGAAGAGGTTTTCGCTTTTCTGCACAAGGTATTGGAATTGCATCAGAATTCTCACCCGAAATTATTTTGTGATGTCGAATTACCACGTTGTATTTCTGCAGGCTCGGTATGCATCTAGTTACTTGACTCTCCCGATTATTTCAATTAAGTAGCAACTTAATGAGGTATGGTCGACGCTCAGTAGGAATTTCCGGACTAGGGATAGTGATGGAAATGTTCTACAGCCTTCATGATGGCTAACAGCTTCTTTTTGGTGACACAGTAATTTCTTTCCGCATTTGAGAGGCTTGTACTAGAATAGGCAAAGACGTACTCCTGACCGTCAGTTTCTTATGAAAAAACAACTACAATACCTTCACTGCTGGCTTCATATCGAAAATAAAGTCCTTAGGATTTTATACCTTTAACATATGTTTGACAGTCAGTGGAGAGGTCGAAAAACATCTTATTGATGAACATCTGAAGAACGACACCAATCACGAACGGCTTTGATTTTCTCATTATCTGTGTGTGTACCTTCGGCGGAGATAATACGACAGAGATACGTAACTTCTTGGCGAAATAATTTGTATTTCGAAGGACTGAGCTTTAAATTAGCTTCTGTGTTATTTTTCTATGCTTCCCAAATGTTCCTCGAAAGTGCGTCGTACCATAATAATTTTGCCAAGTTACACAATAAAATCTTCATATGACACTCCTTTCAAAATTGTCTCCATTAGGCGTTCATATGTCGCCGGAGCATAGCATAATGCAAGCAAAATGTATTACTTTAAACTGCTCGATTCCTTGACTGGTAATACATGCAATCTTCTCCCGATCTTCAGAATATATTTCCACTTGCCAGTAGTCGCTGTGCAAATCGAGAATAGGGAACTAATTGTTTCTTGCTGGCGTATCTAAAGTGTCGTCGATTCTGAGCAAATATTAACTGTCTTTTTATAATGTCATTTAGACGACTGTAATCGATGCAAAATCGCGGGGAATCGTCTTTGCCCAAAGACTAGAGGAAGACTTAATAATGTCGTTGTCTCGCATTTCTTTCAGAACTTACCGAAGGGCGAGAATTTTCGTGGAATATTCCAGAATAATCGGAATTCCATGCGCTGTAGATGTGAGGCTTGTATTGAAGTCGGTGGACGAAATTTCGAACACTATCTTTGACTCACGTTACTTCGGTTCATGTTAATTTATTATTAAAACGAATATTAACTTACTTGGCGTCTTTTAATTTCTGATGTTTCTGTGCATAGCAGGGCTTCAGGAAAGCATTTCAGACCCTGCATTTCTATGATTCCAAATAACCGGAGTGCACCCTACCCCTGCTTGAAGTTCCGAAACGTGGTACTGAGACACCCTGTATATACGAGGGTAAGTTGAAAAATAAGTTTCCCCTGTCGACTGTGGTCAGAGTTGTGTATGAAAGTCAAAAAATAGAATGAGACATTAAAGATATGACATACCTTTATTTTATTATTCTCGTACGAGTACGTTGAGACATTTGTCATATCGCTTGATAAACTTCAAAAAGTCCTCCAAGAAAAATTCAGGGCTTTGCATATGGAAGAAGCGTTGAACGGCTATGGGCGAAAGGCGACACAGCAGGAAAACGCGTAAGTCACCGATACACCATTGGGTAGAGGTCGCTGCAAATCAAGCAGATGGCGCTGTTGCAGTGTCTGCGCAAAGCGGAGACCAGCCTCTCATTTGAGCCCCGGTAGGTATGGAGAGAAGGTGCGTTTTGAATTCGTGGTCAAAGGAGGAAGTGAGAGCGGTTATCCGCTATGAATGGGCACGTGGACTATCAGGAACAGAAATTCATAACCGCCTCGTGGAAGTCTATGGGCCAGGTGTGATGTCGAAGCAAATGGTGCGGAGATGGTGTCGCACATTCAGTGATGGACGTCAGCAAGTGGAGGACATACCGAGAGCTGGACGGACGCGCACGGCCACTACAGATGCAAATGTCAGGAAGGTGGTTGACATGATTAGAGCGAACCGCCGTATCACCATCGATGAAGTAGCGGAAGAACTTGAAATCTCACATGAGCAAGCTCAAAACATCATCCACAACATTCTTCGATACAGAAAAGTGTCAGCACGATGGGTGCCCCGACAACTGACCTCGACACACAAGGAACAACGCATGGGGGTCTGCCTGGAACATCTCCTGCGTTACCATGAAAGATGACAATGACTTTCTGTTTCGGATTGTGACGGGTGATGAAATGTGGGTCCACCATTTCACGCCAGAATCGAAGGCCGCATCTATGGAGTGGAAACATCCGTCATCACCTGTCCGAAAGAAGTTCAAGACAACTCCCTCTGCAGGAAAGTGCTCCTCACAGTTTTCTGAGACGCCCAAGGAGTTTTGTTGCTGGACTTTTTGGAGGTTGGTACCATCAATGCTACGCGCTACTGTGACACCGTGTCGAAATTGAAAGAGGCGATTCGGAAAAAGCGGCTTGGCCTTCTCACATCTGGCGTTCTGCTGTTGGATGACAATGCCAGACCACATTCGGCGACGGCAAAACCATATTGCAACTCTTGGTTGGGAGTGCCTACACCATCCGCCATACATTCCTGATCTCACACCAAGCGACTTCCATCTGTTGCCGGCTTTGAAGAAAAATCTCGGGGGAAGGCGCTTTGGAAGCAATACTGAAGTGAAACAAGCCGTTCAACGCTTCTTCCATATGCTCATAGCCGTTCAACGCTTCTTCCATATGCAAAGCCCTGATTTTTTCCTGGAGGGCTTTTTGAAGCTTATCAAGCGATATGACAAATGTCTCAATGTACTTGGTACCTATGTGGAAAAATAAAGGTATGTCATATCTTTAATGTCTCATTCTATTTTTTGACTTTCATACACAACTCTGATCATAGTCGACAGGGGAAACTTATTTTTCAACTTACCCTCGTATATTGTTGCGTGCTGCTTCGTAATGGATTGAATGCACAGAGAACGAATAATAGCTTGATATTATTTATTACAAAAGAAACACTTCACGATTCTGAAACTTTCTACAATACTCGTACAGCTCTTCTCAGTATCACACTGTAACACAATCAGTAACCACACTTCAAACTACTAAAAACGTTAAACACAGCGCATCCGATAACACGTTAAATAATCGGCGGGCGCCATGGTACCCACTGGCATAGGGTTGGGAACCTCTGGTCTAGAATATCGTCAGTTCTAGGAAGAAGGTAGGTGTTTCTCTTCGCGACGTCGTTCAAACGGCGTTAGTCAACGCAAAATCTAGTTGAACAGACTTTCTGACCAGGACGTTGGAAGGCACCCTAAAACTTGCTGGTCTCTATAATACCGTTTTCTCTCATGCCTTTTGGACGTTTTCCTACGTCCGCCTGATTAGAATCGGTAGACGTCTTGCATATTGTTTGACTGGTGGATGAATTAATTCTATGCTCAGCGAAACTGCTTCAACGTATGCCAAAAGATGGGCGAGAGAAAACATATTGAAATTCTTGAATGACATGTTCGGCAACATTCCTTTCTTCATCCCTTAGATATGCATTCTGCAATGACTTTGATGTCAGGTTCTCCAAAGACACTCGGCAGCACTACTGTTTCGTTTAACGCAGGTTACTGGTGTACATACAGTAAAACGCTTCGCCTTAAAGTTGGCAACTCTCACCGGAATGACGGTCGACGAGTGCCAACACTACTAGCACTACTTTCGATATTCCATCATGCGGTACCGGAAATTTCTGTTTTCATCTACGGAGCCCTGGTGCTACACCACTCATAAGCTCGACGCCAGAAGTAAAAATTCTGTTCTTGCTGGTAATGTGATAGCGTCTTGAACTATGATTTTTTGAACGGATTTAACTCTTTCATCTTTAATTCCGAACAGGATTATGTCCTCGGAGGTAAAATGTATTTCGCTATTTTTAAAGTCCAGGGAAAAAGTGCATTTCCTTAGATAGGATATCTGTAATAATCTGCTACAAACGCTATTGTGATTGTAGGCGACACTGCCAAACGTGATGTTAACATTTAACTTTCCATCGACATCCATTTTATCACCGGACACAGTCGGGGGTAGCAGGGCGGGACACAGTATGAAGCGTAACGCAAAGCGGCATCCAGATGAGTTTACCTTCCAGTCCTTGAGCCAGATTGTTTCGGATGGTGGTAATATTGGCTAATGTGTTAATGGTCATATTGAATGGAATTCCATTTATATGTCCCAAGATGAAATGTCCATTACTTCCGCCACTCATTGAACATACCCGAAGAGCTTTTATTAATTCTATGCTGAGCCAGATTGCTTCGATGTACGCCAGAAGATAGACTGGAGAAAAAGATATTGGCTTGGATAGAGGACAAAATCTGAAACGGTCGTATGTACGACTTTTTGTTGGAATGGAGTTTCTTCTGCTATGCTAGACAGAATACTATAGCGCTAACAATAGCATACTTACGTGAGGCGATTACTTCTGCTTTGGGATCTTTTGCGTGGGTTCATCCACTGTGTGCAGTTTCCCCTTAGGACAGGGTTGCAACTTCGAGCATCAATAGCTAAACGTTAACGCTAAACGAAACAAAGAAGAGGGAAGGTGCATTCCGTTTAAGAGAGCTATTTTTAGCCTCTTCAAAAGAATGATTCCCATGTCATTTAACAACTCCCGAAAGCAATGAGCCATGCACTAGCGTGATGGGGGAAACCACTAGGTAGAAAAGGGATGTAGGTGTTCAGCCACCTGCCAATGTCAGTATTTTGAGGCGATTTCAATGCGAAAGAATTAAAATGGGACTTCTCAATATCTCGTAACTTCCGCTGTTTGAGATGGCCACTAATTTGTTTCCTGCCGTTTTTCTGGTGAGCGGTCTTAAATTCCGTGCTCTGAGATACTCTGTAATTCCTTCGTACGTGACCTTCACCTCCAAGTTCCAGCACAGCGGTTTGTTCACTCCTATTCCGCCTCAAAGCATTGACTTGTCTGGTTAAGTTGTCTACACGAGCCGTCAGTTGATCCACAGAGTCCTGCAACACCAGGAACTCTGATTGGGTGGTAGTCTCTAGGGTTGCTTACTTGGCTGCCTCGAATTTCCTGGAGTACAGAAAAGCGCTATTTGAATCCTTGACATACGGCATTCGCAGTGCTTTCTGTATCTCAGAATTCTGGATGCCACCGATGA
This sequence comes from Stegodyphus mimosarum, assembly GCA_000611955.2. Lineage (NCBI taxonomy): Eukaryota > Metazoa > Arthropoda > Arachnida > Araneae > Eresidae > Stegodyphus > Stegodyphus mimosarum. The sequence continues at coordinate 213,821 of KK121892.1, read as the reverse complement.
AGTACTGCAGGAATAGGATTTCCCCTGTTTCTGATGGTCAGTTCGAAAAAGGGAGATGAGACAGCCTTTCAACATCAGTGGCGAGCGTCTGCAGTGTTTCCGTCGGCTTTTGTTGGCGAGATTTTGACTGAAGCATGCTACAATCTTTTAAACACTTCTCAACAAAAGGCAAATCCAACGCTTCGGAGTATAGCCGCTGTGTTTGATGAGAGTTTGGAGGATATTCACTTTTAGAGAAGCAGCGAGGTGGCAGGCATCAGCTTAGGAATCCATCTATTTGCGTCAGCCACTGTAGAAAACTGAGTCTTGTACAACTGCCAATAGGTCTTTCCATCATATGTGGATAGCTTTAGAGAGAGACGAGAAGACATGGCTAGGAATTTAAAAGCATCATAATTGTTTCCCGCTGTAATTATGTGTTTCTTTAAGCTGTCAACTTCCTTGGCGACTGCACTCTGCGATGAATATAATGTTCCAGAGCAGAAACTCATTCTCTGATTTGTTATTCTGCAGCAGAAAACCTTTCTTCAATTTCTCAAACTATTTTTTTTCAACGTGTTTATTCCGCTGTCCACAGCTTCAAATTTGTTTCTTATTTCGGCACTAGTTTTTCATTTCCTTTTGAACTAACTTGAAGGCCTCTTTCATGTTTTCCTGGCCGACTTTCATCCCTTCTTTAACTGCTGCAACTAGTTGTCTCAGTTGCCCCCCAACGCTCTTGTCACCAGCATTCAACCCCATTCCTGACACCAAAAATTGTTGCCTGCGTACGGGTTCGTCATGAATTGAATGCACACAGAACCGAAGATACCTTGATAAAAAATTATCTTTCCAAAACAGTTCTGAAACTTTCCACAAAAGCACTCGTTCAGCTCCTCTCAGTATCACAGAGCACAATCAGTAGTTAAACTTCAAACTAACAAGGCCGTTACACACAACGCAATGCAAAGAGAATCTAAAGCCGAAGTTCTCTCAATACTACGAAGTCAAGACTAAACAACTGAGAACTGATGCTCTCTCCGGGCTTATATAATTTTCCCATGGCCGGTATGAAATCTCTAGTACCTTCCACTTCTTGAAATTACTGGAACACTGATATGGTTAAAGTTACATAATATAACAGGCGGATGCAGATACAGTTACATATAGGAATCAATTACAGTTATAGAGGGACCGGAGCAAAATGTTGCCAATTTTGGTGACTATTGGCGATATCTCGCCCGTTTAACGAGATAGCCATTTTCCTCAATGACTTAGCCCCATAATCTTATTTATTTCGATAAAGCTCCACATTATCGAGGAACTTCCTGTTACATTACAAAAGAGATATTATAATTATAGAAATAATTACATTAAAATTATTTAAATGTTTACGAAATTCGTAAAAGCATTCTTATTAATCGAAAAATTTCTTTCCCTTTTTTGCTTTCGTACAGCCGAGATGAATAGCGTGCGCTGCAAACCAGTCTCAGGCCGATACTGGTTAAAGAAACAATTCTAAATACTTAAAACACTTATTTACTGTTACTAGAATTTGCAACGGATTTTAATGAAAAAAAAATTACGCATAGAAGACGTTTCACTTGGAAAATTAAAACTACATTAATCTGTATAGTTATTCTTACCTCCAAATGCATAATATAAGGGAATCAAAACAACTGCATTAAATGGAGTTCTGTCAAACTTGTATTGGCGTCGATTCTACACAGTGCCGATCATATGCCGGTGACATATCTGTAAACGCTCACAAATGTTCATTTGCCCTCTTATATCACTACCAAAATATCTCTTATTTTTTAACATGTCCATCACATATATTTCATTATCGCTGATTATATTCCAGTGCTGATTTTGTGGTGGCACTGATTCTATATAGTATCAATCATATGGAATGTAAGTTGAATTTTGGACAATGTTTATAAAGCTTCTAAAGCTCTTTTAGGATGTTTTCAAAAGCAACAAGCAAATACAAATTGCATCAGAAAGTTAAACATCACTAGTATCTTTAATTTACTTGATGTGGTATCTGTACTGATCACCTAGGGCACTAAATATGCTGGAGCCTGGTATGATGAGAGCTTATCTTCCCCAATTCATAAGATTCGGCAATACTCATTGTCTTGAAATTTAATGGATTTCTTTTCATACTCAACATCTTTAATCAGCTGCCACATTTAATATATCTTGCATTTTGTGATATTTTCAGTTGTAGAAATAACACATTAAATCAGACTATCTTTTAAATTTTAACTTCTTAACTATGAGTATAACACACAGATTGCCAAGGAAAAGAACATGCATAAAATGTAATGGTTTTATTTTTATTTAATTCACACCAGAAAAATTACAAGAGAAAAAGTTGTATTTTCAAATAATATCAAAGGTTTTTAACAATATAAAGTTTAAGTATGGAAGATAACAACAATTTCTTATCACATAATAATGACACATTGAAATTATTCCCATAATTTATTATATGCTATATATTAATATATTAAGTAAACATTCAATGGATTTAAATCAGTGACCTTCCATTAACTATGGTTAAAAATAAATAAATAAACAAAAAACAGACATTTAATCCTCATATACAATACAGATAGAGTTGTATACTTCTTTTGCTTTTATAGAATACATTAGTAAAATTCAATTGTATGCAGTCTCTTTAGTAAAATGACACATTCGGCTCTAATCACAGTCAAAACTTGGGTTATTACATTCATAATATTGTTTTTTCCCCCCAGCAAACATTAGGATTTGATACATACCATAGACTACAATAAGGTGTCTTAAACTACAACATGATATCATTACATTTACAGATATTTCAAAATCAAATTTTTGTTATAACAGCCATTAAAAGTTTTGAATAACACATTTTCCCCCTTGTTCTCTATGACAAGTGTACCATGCTTTGTACTCACTTTCACTATAATCTCGTCCTCTAATAATGAACCATCCTCTTGTATGCTGTATCACTGACGATTTTGCGTCTAGTACATCTTGAGCAAGAACAGAATTTCCTTTACATAATTAAGAAATAGAAAAAGTTATAAAAATAACTGGGTAGCTAATTTTAAAAAAAATTAGAGATTTAGCTAAGCATACAGCTTAAAGAATTACTCAAAAAGCCCGGGGGGGGCTCTGTAATAGCAAGACCATTGAAAATAAATGATAAATGAAATTGATTCAGTTATTTTTGAACAATTTTGTTCTTTAAAAAAAAGTTATGGGAAAAAAAAAGCTAGAAAAATTGCTGAATCATTGCAAAATACTTCTAACTTTCAAATGTTCATCTCAAATAATTCTGTTTGGAATAAATAGTGTTGTGTACTCGCGCTTGTTTTCAGACATTTGTATTTTTGAAATTTATTTGCATAAATCCAGTACTAAATATACATAGACTACAAATGTTTTCTAATATACTTTATTTTAAAACTTATTGCAAAATAAATCTCATGAAAGTATTCCGTATAATAAAAAATTTATTCAAAAAGTGTTAACCAGTTATTCACATATTAATTTGAACACCTCAAAGTTTCGGTGAAGTGTTTTGCAAGATGAAAATGACAATACATCATAAGAATTATTGTTTGTATTAGAAAATTAGTACTTGTTTAGTAAAATGCATTAATAGTTTCATATCTGAAGTAAACATGACACGACACTATAAATAATGGCAAACTGTTAAAAATTTTTAAGTTTTTAAATTTAAGTTCATTTTAAAGATGGTAAAAATATCCAAAATATACTTGGTGTAAAGCATATAACTATTTTTGACGTTATTAAAAAGATTAAAACTGCATCCAACTGTTCAAAATGGACTGAAGTCCTGAACACATTCCAAGATATACAAAAGAATCAGAGAGTTATTCTATGAAAAATCAAACAAAACACAAAATCTAGCACTGGAAATTTTGCAAGAGATTAGTAGTTTTAAATAAAAGTTAACCCTAAAACCGTTAGAAAAAGTTATTAGAGCAAATGGATACAATCCGCGATTATCAATAAGGAAATTCTTCATCAACAAGAAAAAAAGGAAAACACATCTGGCATTCGTAAAATCCACGGTAAGCAAATATTTATCATTTTAGAACAATGTTACGTTAGCAGACGAGTTAAAACGTGATGTACAGGGAGACCCAAACGTTAACATTGGAAAATTCAATAATTCAGTAAATAATGTAATGAGGTTTTATTGAAAGAAAGAAAAAAAAAAGAGTGCTTAAAACGGGCAACAGATGGTGCTTCATATGATAACAAAAGCAAGAATTAGCATAATAACTGATTTTTAGCAAAGACTATGTTCTTTATAACTAATCTTCAACATGTCGGCCGTCATTCATCGACAATACTTGTAGTCGAGGAAAAATTTTGGGAACAGCACTGTACAGCATATATGTAGGTATGATGAGAAACTGCCATCGGATGTTGTCTTTTAGCATCCCTCGTTCAGACAATTGCAATAGACTTGCAATTTCAGGTAACTGCATAACAAATCATCACACAGATTAAGATCTGGGAAACTGAGAAGCCAAGCATGACAGACGTGGTAGCTCAGCACACATTTCTCACCAAACGATGTGTGCAGATCTTTCACACTTGTAGAAACATGAGAGTGCCATCCTGCATAAAAGTTGTACCTTCCCACAGGTGTTTATCAGCCAGACTAGGGATGATGCGATTTTGTAACATATCAGTGCACATTTCCTCGAAGGAAATATATCCGATCATAATTGATGTGATAAATCCACATCACACCACGACCAACAGCCGGAGGTAAGGACAGAAAAGTGACAAAGTCATGAAGGGACTGATTCCCTCTCTCACTGCAGTTCATTTCATAACACAATTTTCATGTAGCATTGCTGACATTTTGCTGCCCAACGCCATATGTTGGCCTTTTTTGCATTTTTCTGGCTTTCAATAAAAACCCATGTCATTTCAAGCATGTGTGTGAATTTTTACCTTTCTACCTATATTACTCTGTAAATTATTTAATTTTCAAATAGTAAGGGACTTTTGAGTCACCCCGTATTTGGGTTTGATGGACGAATTATTGTCAAGCAAAACTCGAATGTAGGTTTGAATACAAAAATTCCATTGCCTATTCAATTTGTTGCCGTTTTCATTCATTTTAAAATTTATTTACTCATATTTAATTACAGCGGTCAGTGTAAAAATTGAAGATTTGAAATAAATACTTTTTTTGGGAGGGGGAGGTAACAACTACGATACTGACTTCATAATTAGTGCCAATTTTGTCTTACGAGGTACAGTTTTAGATACACAGAATAACACACTGAATCCAATTTAACTGAATATGTGGCTCAACTGGTATATAAATACAGATGTCATTATATATCTACAAAACACATTCATACGTAAATACTTTCTACAGGTTTAACATAGTTAAACTGCTGAGAGCAACTAGAATTTGAAAAAACTAAACATGAAAATTAGCAGACGAAATAAATGAGTTAGGTGGAACTGTTCATCTCGTAGCCTAATTTCTTAACTCCTAGGACACTCAGAATTACCAGTCGACCACTGTGGATAGAGTCTACTTGACCATTCCATTGCTGAGTCATTGTTTTGTTCTTGGTAATTCTTTCTTTGCACTTATGCCATACAGAACTGAACAACAAAATCACAAAATGCTTATTAGCAACATATCTTAAGAATTCCCAACATACTGTTAAATGTTGCCACACCTTTTCTATTTCTTTTTCAGTTTATCATAACAATGTTCAGCTTTCTTAAGGTGACCCTATATATTGTTTTTTGTCTTCTTAACTTTATTACTTATCATCACATTTTTCACAATTATGCCACAAAAACTGAACAGCAAAATAAAGAAATTTTCTTAATTCTTTAGAATTCTCAATGTACTGTTAAGTGTTACCATGCAATTTTTTTCTCTCTTTTCTTGATTCATTTTATCGATGTTCAGCTTTCTCAGTACGATTACTTATGCAATCTCCCTTTTTTTATAGCACACTTTCTTTGCACTCATATCACATCAAATTCAACAGCAAAAGCACAAAATATTTTGGAATAGCATACTACCTCTGGAATTCCAGATAGAGTGCTAATTATTGCTGCACACATTTTTTTTTACTATTCACTGTATTACTTCTTCAAAAATAACACATGGCAACATACATTTTTTTGAAAAATTATGTTGGCCAAAAATTGAGGGTCGAGATTAATAGCACCTCATGCCCTCACCACTGGGGGGGGGGAGAATTTTACAAACATTTATTTCTTAGGTGTAATATACCTCATGCTATTTCTCTAGTGGGTTGGGGCTATGAGCTAAATTAATAAAACAGCTATAAATACTTGTGGAAAACAGCTTTGTAATTCTGTGCAGCTTAAAATAAAAGAACATCAAAAGTAAATTGGAACAGGGTTGCCACTCAAACAGGAGAATGAAGTTCCCTGACTTTTCCAGGATTTCCAGGTGTGTTTTAAGAAAATTCCAGTCTATCTGCGTAATGCACTTTGGCTATGCTAAGAGGTAAATTAATTATAGTACTACTTGAAAACACAAAAATTTGCCAATTACGTATGACTTATAATCCCCAAAGCATTACTATTTTAACTATAATAGTTGTTTTCTTCACTGAAGATTGAGATTAGACTCTGACCAATCTGCATTAAAAAATGTCTTTTTTTGCAGACATTTTGCAGCTAAACGAAAGAAAGAAATCTATTTAATACTATTTTTTAAATAAATTTAGGTATTTTATATTTATTTAGCAGCATACATAAGCAAAAAATATGTGTATTAAATTTCGTGATGTTATGTCATCGTACTGCTAGAATTAGCTTCAGGATTATGCTAGAGAAGAAATTTGGAAATATTATTTTCTAATAATAAATAAATTTAGAGGGAAGATGCAACATTAAAAGATATGAATAATTTTAAAATAATTAAAAACTGAATTACAATAATCAACGATATTTTGGCAAATATAATTATATTAAATGGTTAGCCTAGATGATCGATTACTTTTTTTTTTACTGCAAAATGCAAATCAGGCATTTATTAAAAAGGAAAAGTAGAAAAAGTGTTTAAAAGATTTTGCTGTAAAATCCTACTATACGCTACGCCCTAGGCCCGATTTTGGAAATTGCTGCCAACACCAAAATGACCCGTTTACTGCTCATTATAATATTGCCAAATCCTGTATGTACCGTACATGGAGGATATTCTAACCTCCATGGTACCATATAGTATGAGAAAACTGATTTTGTTTTATACAAAAATACGTATTTTTTTTAGTTCAACATGCCTTGCACATGCGCATGCGAGTCTCTCGATTCTCGAGGTTACTAGAAACGAAAGCTGCTCGAAACTTGCTTTGCCTTTCTAAAAGAAAATCTGATTGGAGCTGCGAAAATTGGCTCTGTGCCAGTTGCCCGTATGACAGTAACGCGCGCCAAGAAAAGAATCGCTTCCAACGCCGGCAAAAAACTCGCGTTTTTTTGGGCAATCGCTGTATGAAATTCCCTGATTTTTCCAGATTTTGACTAAAATATTTAACCCATGAGCACATGCACGGGTATTTTTGACCCAACGCTTCCTATTGTCGGCAAATATTTTAGGAATTTCTCAACACTTGCACCTGCCACTTCCGGTACCTTACTGGGTGATCTAGTAGACGGGGTTCCTGGAAAAAAAAAAAGTGGAAGACGAGATTGTTCTGTATGTGCTAGTGGGTCGGAGTCATTTTTAGCCGCCGCGTGTACTAACGTTTTGGAAAGAGTTAACATTATGAATCTGTCTGAATACGAACGGGAGCAGCAGAGGCTGCGCGATCTTCTCGCAAATGTTTCGACCGACAGCGAGATTGAAGGAAGCTCAGATTCGGTTGAAGCCAGTGGACTTTCTGAAAGTGAACATGATACAGAAAGTGAAGAGGAAGTGGATTTAGAGGACTCAGATTTGAGCAATGAAGACAATAACAAGGAATATTATTTCGATAAAGATAAAACTAAGTGGATGGCAAGACCCCCTCCGACAAATGTGCGAAGAACAGCATGTAATATTGTGTCATATTTACCAGGTGTAAAGACAAATTACAGATCCTTTACAAGTATTTAAAACATTTTTTAGTAATTTTTGATGATGACATTATGAATATTGTTGTACAATGTACGAATATTTACATTGAGTCAACTAAAAATAAATTTAAACGTGAAAGAGATGCATTACCAACCAGAAAAGCAGAAATAAAGGGTCTTTTTGGTCTACTTTATTATGCTGGCATTATGAGAGCTGCACACTTAAATGGAAAAGATCTTTGGTCTACAGGTGGAACAGGAATGCAAATTTTTTCAGCTTCAATGTCTATTAACCATTTCCATTTTCTCCTTAGGTGTCTTCGATTCGATGACACACATAGTCGTCAAGAGAGAAAAGAATTTGATAGACTAGCCCCAATAAGAAATGTGTTTGAAAGAATTGTTAATAATTTTCAAAAAGTGTATTGCATTTCTGAGTACTGTACAATTGATGAGAAACTAGAGTCATTCCGTGGAAGATGCCAGTTTCGTCAATACATCAAGAGCAATCCAGCGAAATATGGCATAAAATTTTTTGCATTATGTGATGCCCGCACTTTTTATACAAATAACCTTGAAGTTTATGTTGGTCAACAGCCTGATGGACCCTTCAGAGTAAGTAAAAAACCAAGTGATATTGTAAAGAGACTTATTGCTCCAATTTCTCAAACTGGTCGTGATAATAATAATAATTGGTTCATGAATTTCCCTTTAGCTTTAGAATTGTTGGAGAAAAACAAGCTTACAACTGTTGGTACAATTAGAAAGAATAAGAAAGAAATTCCAAAGGAATTTTTACCATATAAGTCAAGGATTGCACATGATTCACTTTTTGGATTTTATGAGAAGAAAATTGCCTTAACGTCACACGTTAAGAAAGGTAAATCTGTTCTAGTGTTATCTTCATTTATTTTGGATGATAGAATTGATTTACCGGGTGATTATGTAAACCTGAAATGATTACCTTTTATAACTTGATCAAAGGAGGCGTGGATACAGTGGATGAAATGTGTGGAACGTATTCAGTTTCAAGAAAGAGTTGTCACTGGCCTTTAACAATTTTCTTTGGCCTACTAAATATGACAGGCATAAATTCATATACTAGTTATAAATTCAACAGTGCCAATAATTTATCACGACGAAATTACTTGAAGGAACTTGCTGTTGACTTAGTAAAAGAACATCTTCTTGAGAGATCAAAGAACACAAATATACCTCAAACTATCAGAACTAATTTCAAAAGGCTCCTAAATTTACCAGATGACAGATCGGTAAAACTTCCAAAGAAATCCTTAGTTCGTCTCGTTGATGTGAAGAATGCCCAAAGAAATTTGATCAAAAGACTTCCTTCTGTTTGTGAAGAATGTGATAAATCCTTGTGTAAGAGCCATTCACTCATCATATGTTCTAATTGCTTAGCAAAAAATGGTGATAAAAATTATTTTGATGAATAAGTAAAAATAATTAGCGCATAACGAAGAAGAATAAATAAATATGCCAGCTATATTTGAAATCTGAGTAGTGAATTTTTAAGCCTTCCTTATTCAAAATTTTCAAATGTAAACATGATTCAAAATATTCATTTTATTGTCATTTAAACACAGTTGTGCAAGAAAACAAAGGTTAATTTTATTTGTCAAATGTTGAAACATTTCAAAATGGTTAGAAACGAATGAATGCCGAAATAAGGATACAAAATCGAAGGTAAGATTTTTTTCTTTTTACTGCTTTGAAAATTGACTTTTGAAACAAATAATATCTTCTGTTACTTAGAAAGCATTTAAATAACACGTTTAGCTTGAAATTTTATTTTGAAATGCCCAGATCTTACTGAGAAGTTAGCGTAAAATTTAGGGTCAAATTGACCCGGTATGTGTGCTGAAGGGTTAAATTCCCTGAATTTTTTTGTCAATTTTCGAATTCACTGACTTTTTCCGGTTCTCCTGGTAGCGTGGCAACCCTGTTGGAATCAAAGCAAGGCAATTAATTCCTCAACAATATTAATAATTGCAACCATGCATTCAAAACATATTAATCGACTTTCATGAAACTTTAATTCATTTTCCCCTGATGAGTTTTGAATTAAGAGTTTTGGTAAAAGGAGATTAATTTTTATTATATTTTTATAATTTTGTATATTTTTGAAGTTTATTCTACTGACGAAGTCTCACTTTAATTTTGATATGTTTAGACACATTGTTAAACCTCTTATCCAAGGTTGGAATTATTAAAATTGTTGAGGAATTGCCTTGCTTTGATTCCAATTTAATTTTAACTTCAGATGCTTTAAGTTTATATATATTTAATATTCAGAGGATTACCATATTTAATTGCTAGTTTTTGTATTAATTTTATTGCTTGAAAACTGAAAGGGGAAATATATGTGGTGTATGGTATTTCTGAGAAGGTTTTAATGAAAATGCAGCACATATAAAGCTACACTATTATTATACCATGTTTGTCAAAGAACCTACAATTTCAGTAATATTCCTTTCTCTTACATGAAATGCATTCATGTTTTTGCATACATTTTATACTATTAACATAAATCAGATGCTTCTAAATTGTATGCTTATAAAACTAAGGTAGGAAATTATGTGAGGGGGAGAAATATATAAGTAAATATGGTACATGGATTACAGTAAAGCACATGAACGCCACCTGTCGAAGGGAAGGGATGCATTTGTGGAGGATGTTTTAAAGGAAACTGGCTCATATTCTTCTTACAGATGGGAGAAACTATGAAAACTCCCATACAGCCAGCCATTCAGCACAACTTAAACCTAAACTGAACTATCAGTATTGAGCATTTTACTGTTTAGCCACTGGTAAGAGTTTAATATTAAGAAGAGAATCAATATCATCAAAATCCTGTATGATATAACCAAAGTGTTTTTTTTTTTTTTTTGCAATGCAATTTTTGCAGAAATGCAATTTCAGTTCTCAAAAGATCTCAGTAATTAAAGGTTAGGTTATTCAATGATGGCAAAGCACATGAGGGCTATCTGCCTAAAGGGAGGGATGCCTTTATGGAGGACTTTCTAAGGGAAACTGGCTCGTATACACGTTACACATAGGGAAAACCACGAAAACACCCATGCAGCCAGCCCGTTCGTGGGATTTGAACCTTGAACCAAACTATCAGTGTTCAGCGTCTTTACCGCTCGGCCGCTGGTGGGCCAGTAATTAAAGATATTTACATTACAATTTCAAAAGCAAGCTGTACTGAGCAGGTTCAAAGTAATATTAAATTGTCCAAAATGTGCACATGGAAGTTATGTAACATCTGATCACAAAATTCCTATGCATGAAGTAGGAAGCTCATAAATAATGCAAAATTAACAGAATTTTCAATTTCTGTAGTAGCAAATATGCTGAATTCTAAAAGAAACCACACGTCATAGAAATGACAACATTTTAAATAAAGAACAAAGGACAGGACAATGAAGGGCACTTCGTAACTGGAACTTGTGTCATCCTATAAATCCCCCTTATAGGAGAATAGTAATTTGTGTAATGAAAATTATTATTTATCTACTTTCATTTACCACTTATAGATGCAGTCCCCTTCATAAAAAAGGAAACAGAATAAAAAGACTGTTTTTTAAACTAACCCTAAGGGGAGAATTACCATCATCCTGATGTAATTTTTCAACCATACCCATTTCAAATAAATTTAGCATAAGATTGTTTTTACAGAAGACCATATTCTTTGGATATAGTATTCTTTCCCCCCTGTAATTAATTTAATATACTCCAGAATTAAATTTAATTGAAAACTAGAATATTAATACATGACTTTTATACATAAGGCAATACAAAATAATTACTATTTTCTCTTCTTTAGTCCTTCAGTGGCTGAATGGATAAGACAGCTGAACTTGGCACTTCAACCTTGGATCAAATCCCAGGGAACACGCTGGATGGATGGCCATTTTTAGTGATTTGTTTCCATATGTAATGTGAATAGAAGCCAGCTTTCTTTAGTCCTCCATGAAGGGATTTCTCCCTCTAGGTAGTCAACTCTAGTATGCTTAGCCATAATCAAACAATCCAATCCTGCTTTTAAATATTCCCACATTATTTTCAAGTACTGCCTGTCCAAAATGATGTTAGGATATTTGAATATGGCAGTGCACACTAGGGCTACCTTACTAAGCTTCATGGAGGACTTTCTATGGGAAACTGATTCATATTCATATTACATATAGGAAAATCCAGGAAAACCAACCATACAGTCAGCCATTTGCTGAGGATCGAGAATCATGTTGAACTTTCAGTATGCAGGGTCTTAACCACTCAGTCACTTGTGGGACTGTCCAAGATGAAAGTGCTTTCCAATGAGCTCAAATAATCATTTTCCAGTGGTTGATGGTTACTGCATGTATATCCAAAAGAAGCATTCAAAGTCTGCATTCTTCTTTTACACATTCGGTATACATGTAAATTTCTGTGAAAAATTTAATGGCTATATATATAAACAAGTTACCAAATGTGGAGAAAATTTGGCACCTGTTGGTTACCACTGATTTTCCAATTTGGTACCCATTGATACACTACCAAAAATACCTCTTTACTTTTATTGTAAGCATTCAGCAAAACAAAAAATTGTTGAGGTCTTTCTACAAAGATGAGATTTTTATTTTTGTTTTCTAATGTATGAAGACAGGGAAAAGCTGCAAGAATAACAAGCTGTTTGATGGCATTTTAAACGTGAATACCAAACAATATCTACCAGAAATTAAACAATCAGACCTCTTCACCAAACGGCACATTGCTGAATACTATTTAATCAAAAGTACTAAACTTCTGATAACATTGAAGTTTATGCTAAAATTTCAGAGTCATTTAACTAAAAAATTCGAGGAAAGAAAAAAATATGCCTATATTCAATTAAAAATGAAAATAATTTTCCAGAAATGTACTTATCACCAATATGGAGCAAAGTGACGTATCAAAATACCTCCAAATAAGATGTACCAAAAAAATACTGCTCCATATATAAATATATAGTTTATAAAAAGTGAACGGCATCAACTACCTGCCATTAGTATATAAAACACATTACAGAGACTAGAAAAACCCTAAATTGTCAAATGCTATTCTTGTTTATGTCAAAAGTACTTATGCAGTCCCTTTTATTTATCATAAAACACTATACATTCATAAGATTACAGACATAATAATTATCCAAGTTATTTTATTAATACTGGACACAGGCTTACTTTGACTATAGCAAAGCACATGAGGTCATCTTTTAAAGGAAAAGAATGCCTTCATTTTTAAGCTAACATAATACAGTCAAACACCGAAAATCCGCCGACCTGAAATCCGCATTGCCTCCCAAAATATAAACATTGAATTTATAGGTTCCAGAAACTGCAGAATGGAGAACGAAATACTGAAGAAAAAATATTTATCCAATAATGATGCCATAATTACTGAATAATAATGATTCTGTGTTAGTGGCAGAAAAAATAATCTTAGCCCAGAACAGGTTTTTAGTATGGATGATGTGTTCAGATGAGCCAACACTGGCATATCAGATAGCCGATGATGAAATCATTGGCTCTGTTTTGAACTTGCCACAGCAAGAAAACGATTCCAACACAGATAATGAATTTGATAGGAGTGAGAAAATATCTTTTAATGAGGGTTTGGAACATGGTGAAAAATACCTAAAATATTTTGAACAACAGAAATGTGTCACAGAGCAAGAGATTATGATCCTGTAGAATTTTTTAAAAAAAACTTACTCTGGAGCACCTAAAGTTTTAAAACAAACCTCTATCAGAAAAATGTTTGAAACAAGTATTAAAAAAAAAAAAGAGAGAAATATTTTATGCTTTATTAGTATCCCTTATTT
>KK121892.1:130038-197958 GCA_000611955.2 Stegodyphus mimosarum | reverse complement strand
ATATATATATATATAGATACGTAAGGTATCTAAAAAATGTCACAACAAACTTTTAAGCAAGGTAGGATGCATCATAAGAATCGAGATGTGCACAGCAACCCATAACTGAAAACATCATCGCATACCACTATGTGGGCTCTTTCTGCACAACAGTGCTGGAGAAGAAAGGGAAGCTTTGAGTGGTAGCCAGCATACGAAGAGCATCCAGTAGCATATGAATAGTGAACTCTTAGATATGTACATAGTGTATGGAACAGCTGAGGACAATGGACGAGCTGCTGAACAAATTTATTGAGAATGTTTCTCAGACAGACATACAATACATCACAGTGTGTTTGCATATGTGCATCAAAATTTGTGTGAATATGGGTCATTAAGAAGGATGAGTGAGGGCAGTCACAATCAATGTGTTCGGTCATCATGAAACAAAGTGTTTTGGATGACATGAAGACTAATCCTAATACCAGCATATCTGCCACTGTCTCTGTCTTAATAATGTCTCATTGCAGCATACAACATGCTTTAAACACCAAGTCCTTACATGCCTTTCATCTCCAAAGGGTTCAGTTACTGCATGTATGTGTTTCACACAATGGTATCTGCAACAGTGTCAAAGATGGAATTTCCCAGTTTATGTGTTGTTTACTGACGAAGGCACATTCAATAGGGATGGCATATTTAATCAGCACAATGTGTATTTGTGAGAACCCCTAGGGTGTGTGGCACCAAGCAGCACAACTTCACTTTGTAGTAAATGTGTGAGTAGGTCTGATGGTGACTGCTTAGTCAGGCTGTACCATTTACCATCCCACATGACCACCACAGATTATTGGATCTTTCTGGAGCAGGTTCTTCTTGTTTCACTTGAGAACATTCCAGAAATGTGAGGCATAATATGTGGTTCCAAAATGATGAGGTGCCTAGACATTTTGGACTGGCTGTTCATGGGCATTTGAACAGGTCATTCTCGTATTGATGAATTGGGCATGGTGGATGTGTTCCCTGCCCTCCACACTCACCTGATTTATCAAGCCCTGATTTCTTTATGAGAGGAGCTCTCAAAGCTATTATATATCATGATCCTTAGGCATCTGAAATGGATCTTGTTGCATGACTCATCTGCACTACTGCTGCAATCAAAGAAACTTCCAGATTATTTGACCTTGTCCGTCAATCAATGTTCATCGGTGCCAGATTTGCTGTATGTCTGATGGTGCAAACTGCACATCTGTTATAACATTAGAGCTGTACTCATCTCATATGCCATTTGTACTTATGATGTCGAATAAACGTTTCAAATTAATTATTCTCTCATGTCCTTTCCAAATTTCTACCTCTGCTACTACTTACCCCTGAGATTTCTGGGCATGGGCTGAAATGCAACTCTCAGTCCTTTATGACGTGCCCTACCTAGTCGAAAAGTTTGTCGGTACATTTTTGAGACACCCTGTATATGCACACATTATTTGGTACTTACCTATTACTGCAATCAGTTCGGAGTAATTTTGTGATTTTGTTCAGATGAAAAGGTAAAAGTTACTTAAGGGATACAAGTTGGCAATTTTCGCAATGTTCTTAAAAATTAATTCCTTAATTATTGATATTTACAATAAGCTGGCAAACATTATCATTATATCAAACAAATTTTAGCAATTTAAAATACAGATTTGAATTATTAAATAAAGATTCAATAAAACACTTTTCACAAAATCTTTCTGAAAAATGATTCTTTCTTCCCATCTTATTTCCATGTACCCAGCAATCTGTTTTCACTTAAAACAACATCAGAGAATTGCAAAAACTTGGCTTTGTGCACTGGCTATCTACCAAATCATCATTCTTTCCTTTAGCAATTATGTAGCAAAATACTGCATTCCCACAGAACTTTTACTGCACTTTCTTCCACTATTGGCTAATTCCACAAGTGCACATTTTAAATTTCAGTTTAAGACATAAAAGATCACAGTTTGTCAACAGAAACTGTTGGAACTTAGAATGCAACCAAAACAACGGATACGAAAATGGTGACATTGCTTGAGTGAAGGATTTTTATGAGCATGGTTGCCTAAAAAATGGTTATGCATTTGGTTTCCAGTCTTTGGCACATTCTGAAAATATGACTTCTACTAAGTTGACTGCAATAATACATAAGAACCTAGTGGTTATGTTGTAAGCGAAGTTCATGTTTTCAACCATTGCAGAAAACAAATTTTTATAACCTAAATAAAGTTAAATTTAAATGATAGTTACAGAAGTGATGAGAAAAGTTATGATGGAAATATTTCAGCTTCCTTCCAGAGCAGGGTATGCCTTGGTGACATTAAAAAATTTTGCTGCACCGAGGGCAAAAACAAGTTTCAAAATGGTGGCTCATTAACAGTATTGTAAAAAAACAGTGGATCAGTAAAATTTCAAAGAAAAGAAATAACAATTAATAATGACATAACTATAAATTGAAACTTATATTCAGTCTGCTTCTTGATCTGCAGGTTATGGTGTCTAAAAGTTTTAATAAACTTTAAAAATAGAAGGGTAAAAGTTCACTGCATTTTTTCTACACTTCAGATGCTACATAAATCCAAAGAAAGAAAGGTCCGATAAATTTGGACTTTGCAAATGATAATGCTTTGTTCCCCACAAATATTCTATTCTATTTTAAACTAAGCATTCGTACTTAGTAGCTACTAGTCCTTCAACCCTGTATCATTTAACATGAGCAAAGACAATTTAATAAATCAAAGGTTGCAGAATTAAAAATATTATTCAAAACTTGTTTTATGTTTACTTCATCCAATAACAGAAGAAACACATGATGTTTAACTTATGAGGATGCATGCTTGCTCTGTAAGTATGAAGATGAGTGGATAGAAGAAAATTTGGTACTTTCTGATTATCTGCATGCCACTGGAAAATATTAATGAAGCAACAAGCTATGTTGTACAATAGACAATCCATGACATCACCAAAATGCATTTATGTGGCAATCCAGGTATACATGCATTTGCGGCAGATCAGTGCAGATTTCCACCTTTAATTTGATGGTCATTAGTGTTTGCTTGTTTGTTAATTATATTGTTGCATTGTTAATTAATTACAATTAAGTAATTGTAATGAGATTGTGCAGTTTGCTGGCTTGATGAAAAAGAAAGTTTTGCATTTCTTCAGAAACATGGCATATTGCCCCATAATAGGGATTGCAAAAATTCAAATTCCATGAAGCTGTACTTCGTAAACAACTGAATTTTCTGAATCAAACTTTGTGTATCAATGCTGAATTTGTGGATTTCTCTGATGTTTCTTAAGTGAAAACAAATCTTTTGTGACATTCGAAAACAACAGCATTTGCAATGACAAATTTGGGTAATTCTCTGATTTTTTTAATCAAAAACAGATTGCTGTGTACATAGGGAGAACAACAGTGAAAAATATTACACAATTTCTTTAGAAAGGTACGTATTTTATTATACATGTTTTTTTGTTTTTTTAGAATTTATTGTTTCATTGCTCTTTTATACCATCACTGTTTTATTCTGAGAGTAGTACTATTTTTAAAATGGCTGTTGCTTTTCACATATTAGCTTGGCAAAAATTAGCCATCAGTGAGTTCGTGATTTTTCAGAGGGATAAACAGAAAATCGCAAAAATTCTGAAATTCAAATTAATATATGCAAATTAACCAACGAGAAGACTAAGAAATAATTTTGCACTCAGCAGCAATGAACTTGACTGAAGGGGTAAATGATGCAGAATCAACAATAAATAAAGAACAGCCATATTTAACCCTTTATCATCATTTTGGTGTTTTTTAACACATGAGGTTAAAAAACACCAAAATGAATAGACAAACCCGTTCTGAAATTATGATGAAATTTCTAAATGGATTATACTCACACATTATATACAGAAAATTGAAAAAACTTGCTAAGAATAAAAATTTAACTTTATTTAATTATTGGTGGGCAAATTAAAGAATGGAACTCAAATATAGATCTAGAAATTTCAATATAAACATATAACTGAAACAAAGCTTATTTTTATTTCTAAACAAGAAAGATAAAAATTTACATGAATTCAAAAATGTTGCTTTACATAAGTTTTTTAAAACAAATATTGAGATCAGTATAATGAGCACATAACATGCAACTGATCCTTTTGAAAAAGTATTGAGAATGCAATATTACAGCTAAGGAGATCATCAGAAACCTGCATCATGTAGCACACTTTCAGGGATGTCATTTCTCACTTGAAACACAATCAGGAGGGTATCATCAAGGCAGAAGGAAGAAACTGATAATAGGGGAAGAATCATGAAATGGAAGAGAAAAGAGAAATTATGCTACTTTCTGATTCTCCAAAGCCCCACCGAAAAGTCATGAAAAAGTACTCATGAGAGAAAGCATGAGTATATCACTAAAATGGCAACCCATGATGTCAGCAAAAGTATTTACGTTGCAACCTAGTTATGCACATATGATATGGCTGTTTTAGCCATGCTCTGTGCCAAAATTGTATGACATGGAGTTTGTGCAATTCTATGACAAAATAGATCACTATGTACAGGGCAAAACAACAGTACAAAAATTTGGCAATTGTGTAATGCTGAGTTTGTATAGTTTTCTAAAGGTGTTTGAAGCAAAAACAGATTGCTGGACACATAAGAACAATGCAAAAAAGAAGATTTCTTGAAAAAGGTAAGTATTTTATTACTGACGTTTCTTACTTTTTAAATTCTATAAACTTCTCTTGGATAGAATTCTTAGTAAAATGCCATTTGGAAAATGGCTGTTGTCTTTTGTACGGCAGCTCGGTAGAAAATTAGTCAACAAGTTTGCAAATGCTGTACAAAGTCACGTTAAAATTATTTACAGGTGCCCCTTGGCGAAAATTGGCAGCACATGGACAGTGAGTTTGTGCAATTCTTTGCCTCGTTATTTTGGCTTTCTGTAGTCATGATACAAGCCAAAATAACAGGTCAAAGAGTTGCACAAACTCAGTATCTATGTACACATCGACCTATTTTCACTTAAAAAACATCAGAGAATTGCACAATATCGGCATTGCGCACTCCCTTGACTTTGTCCGTGTACACATCGATTTATTTTCACTTAAAAAGGTCAAAGGAGCAGACAGTTCTACACTAAAGCCAAACAAAAAATATATAATCTCAATAAACTAATTTTACATCAAACAATGAAATAACATAAAATAGGAATGTCATCTTATAGCATCTTAGCACTACACAAAGGAAATATCCACTTACCTTATTTAGAAATTTCTGTGTCTTCAGTCTGTGACACACAAAATTCCTTAAGAGCATACAAAAACTGAAAATTACCTGAATTAGAATCTGTATACTGGCATCGCCACATAAATTCACAAATATAAGAGTAAAAAATATCTCCTGTAGTGCCGGCATCCTCCGACGTTCGACCATACACATTTCCTTCCTACAAACAGAACACTTATAATGGCTACTAAGTAAACCTTCATTTACACATCAGTCAATTAATGTCTTTTCCCTTTCATTCCAAATCGTACAGAAACTTCAAATTAATGTTACCACATTCAGCCATTTTTCCGTGTAAATTATAAAATAAGCAAGATACTCCCTAACCAACATCCAACATTTACAAATGTTTTCTCATCAGTCAAATTCACCACAATCACGCAACCAATTACGTCATAATAGGGTTTCCATAACATTCAACTTCTCAGATTACCATAAATGAAACAACAACTTGGTGATAATCCAAGGGACACCCTTAAATGTATACTAACCCAAAGTCACCAATGAGTTCACAACTTTTTAGTGGAAGTACAGATAATCAGAAAGTGCCAAAATTATTTTTATGCTGGACAGAGTATTTACAGAAATCACCATCACCAGCTTCATCATGTTCTTGCTAGGATTTCATTTATCCATTGAAACTTTTGAATGAAATATATGACCATGAACTAAATTATGATTATGACAGCATTAATAAGGAAGAATTCCTTGTTGAAAGTGAAATACTTCATATCTTTTTATTTTTCTTATTGCTACAGAAGACAAAAAGAGAGATACGGAAAGAGGGTCACTTTTCACTTTTGTACTATTTACTCTCTAAATATACTCTCCAGAACATGGTTTCAAATATTTTAAAGCTAGAGCAAATTTTCCTCACACCTGCTGCAAGTGTGGCTAAAAATGAGTTTTCCTAAATAAAAAAGATCACTTCCATTATCGGGACTGAACTCAGAAATGTAGGTACATATGCATGCATGTATGTGTTCATGTATGCATGTAAATATGTACATACATTGTATGCATATGTATAAACACACACACATATATATGTATGCAGATACATACATGCTTTTTTGAATCCGATTCCAGTAACATACGATTTGCAATAAAAATTAAGAAACACCTAAGAAATGTACACCCTGGTCTTCAGAAATCTCATTATACTGTCTTCAGAACAGGAACTGAAATGATCACCAGTGACAATGTAGAAGTCTCTCTCATCATTTCTACCCCTGCATAATAGAAATGGACTTACTTCTACAAACCATCAATGGTTTTGATATGTTGGAATTAAAATTTTACTTTAACTACAACCATAGTTTTACATTATTTCTTTATAGTTCTGACATTTTGTAGTTTCTTTGTTGTGCATCAAGAACAGTGGAAAATTCAGGAAGCACAGAAGGCAGCAAAAGTCTTGGCTACAGCACTGTGGGAATGAGCAAAATTAAAGAACTTTTCTGTTATTATTGTTAACCTGCTTAATATTAAGAAATCTTGCATTTACTTCAGAAAATTTAGTCTTTACTTACTTTTAATGGCTGATATATTACATGAACAACTTGGGCTCCTGCCGCCATTGACATCAAAGAAGAGAAAATAAATGCTATATATTTTGTCCAGGATACACCATAAGGCATCTAATGCAAGAAATAATATATATATACATAAACTTTACCAAAAAAAAATTTAGAATTGCAATAACAATAAAAGTGGGAGAGGGACAGTAAAATCCATTTTGATTCAATTAAAATATTTAACAAGTTCAAATACCAAATAATTTCTGTATTTTTTTTTTTTTCAGGATCAACTTATCGATTTTCAATTAATTAGCCGTTAATTTCAGGGATGAAGAAAGATAAAACCATGCTGACTGCAGTTCTGGTCTGTTCTTAAATCCCTAAAATTCTCATTTGTAAGAAATTATTTTGAAGGTAATTTATTAATTATAAGAAAGGCCTGATAGAATGCAAGTCAGACTAAAATAATTTTTTTTTCTTAAAAATACTTTCTGTAGGCTGATAATCTTTAGATGCTTTATCATTAACAAATAACTTTAATTTATGAACATCAATTAATTTATGCTTACCTGCTAACCATGGTTGATAAAATCATTATATTTGCATACAATTTATATCTTCATTAGGACAAAGTATATGAAGGACTACTCAGTTAAGGGAAAGAAGGCCTTCATGATAAACTTTCCACAGAAAACTGGCTTATATAGGACGTCCAAACAAAAGCACTGAAGTTAATATACTTGAAAGAATATTTTACTCTTAGAAAATAGAAATATTTTTATATACTTACAACAGGTAAATGTTCTGATTTAAGGATGTCTTGTTTGATTTGACCTGGTAACACATACATTTTTTATCACCATCAGTTTACTTACAGTTTCACTGCAACTTAGTCAACATTGAATGTTACACAAAGCCAGTTTTCATTGGAAAGATTCACTGCAATAATCTCTTACATGTTCCTTGAATTTAGAAAGTCCAATTGTTTTTTAGTTTAAAGCCTCATATGTGACAAGTATCCTTGACAGAAGAATAATAAAATTTCTATGATGAAAAAATATAAAAACGATTAAAAATGGCACTTAAGTTTGTTTCAGAACTTATTTTTTTCCCTTTTTCGTTTAATGGAAGAGGTGTAATTGCTGTGTACTTAACCCTTGGTCAAGCGCAACTGGCTTGAAAGGCACAGCTTGGACGTTTTCATTCATTGTCTTCTTCCCCAGGAATAGGATGAGGCTGTTGGGCCTAGTGGTCATCTTTATTAAGTAGATGCTAGGAGCCATTCTCTTTAGTTAACTTTCCCATGCCACGGAGGATAATTATAACCATATTGGCTTTACAGGCATATTGCACCCAGATTCTTCGTACACTTGAAGGTTCATTATATTTCATTTCAGTATTTATCTTTTGTAGATGTAGGTGCTCCAAAAGATGTAAGTGCTGAACCTGCATCATGGAAACAGGTTTCAGAAGAATGACAAATTACGAATGTAAAAAATGTTGAATTGCAATCTGCCCGACTCATAAAAATAAGTTCTGCAGAATGTGCTGTGCTATTCCAATATTCCTCTTCTCATCAACTTAAGCTGGTTGACATCGAGTGAATTTCATCTAATACGCCCTGCACAACAATGCTAAAAAAATTTTGTTTAACAATCTGTTAATTTGTTAGCCTGATAATTTATGTCATATGGTGCTAGATTAGATATTCTGAAATTCTTTTCCGTAAGTTTCCTGAAAAGTAAATGTGTTTATTTTTACAACAAATTACGTTTTTATCTTCTTAACCACTTAACACTGTTTTGCCAGAACACTGTTTGGGTGTCACGAAAAGGCACTTTTTTGATTTGCCCATACATCACTTGAGCACTGTATTTTCCTACACCAATCGACTGATTTTCCCGTCTTTTTCAAATTTTTTACTTTACAATGTTTCTACAGTCCAGAAGAGGTTGGATTGTAAAACTAGTTCCAGGGCAGGTTTTACCATTTTTCATTATGTGGAGAGTTTTAACGATTTTGTTTCCACATGTTCAGTGTATTAGGCTTTGGAAATAGTATTTCTTCCCAATTCTGTTATGAAATAAAAGAATGATGGGTGGCAGAAAATGACTCTTAACAGAATATAATTCTGGCGCTGGATCAGACAGTGAATCTGAACTTTCTATAAATGATTCTGGTAGTACTGAAAGCTCTTTATTGGAATTCTCTAGTGATGATGAGGTGAAATTGATACTAGTAATTCTCCTCCACTACTGTCGCGATTTCTTTTCGCAGCCAATTTACTTCTTTCACATTTATCTTCTATAAAGTGTTCTTTCCAGTTTCATCAGAAAATAGCGAACTTTACGTAATAATGCCTTAAGTTGCCATAATTAAAAATTACGTTAAATTAATAAATGGAATACTTGTACCACTTTTGACTGTTGATCTGAATTCGCGTAATCAATTAGAATACAAAATTGTTTATAAAAAGTATGCTTATTTTTGGTCTCAGTATAGCAGGAAAATGAAACAGTTAAGTTGTTAACATGATCACAAAGGTAAGTGATTATATTTTCAATAATTACTGAATATTAATAATAACAATTACAGTTTTTTTTTACCTGTGCTTATAAGGAGAATTGCGCCTGAACTCGGAAGTACAAATATTGCGTTTGACGGAGGGTTATGAAATACACATAATGCTTCCATTTTAGTCTGCCCCAATTCTTCAATTACAGGTCAAATTATGATTCACTTTCATCAATTCAACATTTTCATGGTTACTAAACTTTTATTAACAGAAAATGATGTACACATGAAAAGATATAAATTAAAAAGCTAACGCTTGAAGATTGTTCAGAAACATGCAGCATTCTAGAGTAACAACGAAACAACATGGAGTAAGCAGATCTGTGATAAACACAAGCCTATAATGTTAATGAAAGGAAACATAATAAAGGGTATGATATTTAACTAGATACTTTCATTTGAAATTATGAGAGTTAATAGTGAGAAAATCTACACAAAACATACAGTTTTTTCATTGTAAATATTCAATCAATAAAGTTTCAAAACAGACGAACAAACAATGTATGAAGAGAAAAACCTACCAAACCACGACTTAACTCTTTCACATCGAAGTCGCCCGTAAAGCCCGTTCATTCAGGGAACGGCAAACCGCCCCAACGCCTCATTTATTTTCTACTGAGTGCTTTCCCCCTCCACATTAGTGTATGGCTCATTGGTTTCGGGACTTGTTCAGACATGTCAATCATTCTTTTGAAGTAACTAAAGTACCTTTCTTATCTGAATGCACATTTGCTCTCCTTTGTTTAGTGTCAACGCTCCCAGGCGAGGTGACTCACATCTAGACCACTTATTTTGCTCCTTCCTCAGGTACAGAAAACATCTTTCGGCTATTCTGTAGCTTCATCGCAAAATGTTCAAAAGACGTAATATATTAACGCAAGAAGAAATAAATGCCATATTATTTACAGAAACAGATGAATCTGATTCAGTTTAATCCGATGAAGATGATGAACATGCAAACACTGAGGGCAATGAAATCGAACACAATGATACTTTAGAACAATCTGTTTTAACAAGTTATGAAAATTTGGGCTCTTTTTGTGATACCTTTGAACCAGAGTGGAGGAACAATATAAATAACAAGGACATAAAATTTGGATTTTTCTCTTCCTCACCTGGGCCATTTCATGATTTGCCAAGTGGATCATCTGCTTTAGATTATTTCAAATTACTTATGCCCGATGAATGCTGCAAAGTAATCAGAAAAATTACAAATAAATATGCAGAATTTTGTACAAAGAAAACGTGGTGTTGAAGCTGGCAACCTATACTCTCCATAAATGAGATATGGGCTTTTATAACTGTTTTTTTCATAATGAGCATTATGCATTTACCTAGAATGAATGATTACTGGTCTCAGAATCCTATACTTGGCAACGAAGTGATAGAGAAATTAAAGTGTAGAGACAGATTTTAAAAAATTAAACATTATTTTCATATCTTCGATAGAGGAAAGGAGGTAAAAGAAAACGACGAAAACTTTAATTTTTTGCAAAAGTTAGAGCTTATTATTTCTGAGGTAAAAGGGCAGTTTTCAGATTCTTTTAAGCCTTATAAAAATCTTTCCATTGATGAAGCTATGGTAAAATTCAAAGGGTGTTTAGGAATTGTACAATATATGCCTTTAAAACCAGATAAGCACGGGCTTAAAATTTGGATGTTATGCACATCTTATTTGGGTTATACTGTAAATTTTGGTTTGTATGGGGGAAAACAAGATAAAACTGTGAGGTCAGGCAAAGGATTGGGGGAAGACGTTGTCACCCATTTGATAAAAGGACATGAACTCTATTTTGATCGATATTTTACTAGCGTTCAGCTGATGGTTGATTTATTGAAATCCTATTTTTATGCTTGCGGAACTGTTATGCCAAACAGAAAGAACTTACCAACTGAAATTAAAAAGTTAAAATTGAAAATTCCAAATGAAAGTCAGACTTTTCAAAGTAAAAAATTTCCAAATTTATTGTGCACGTCTTGGGTAGACAAAAAGCAAATTTTTATGCTGTCAACCAACACATCAAATGAGCTGTGTCATGTAAACAGAAGAAAAGGAGCAGAGAAAAATAAAGTCTTATGCCCACATTCTTTCTCAATATATAATACGCACATGGGAGGAGTAGATTTAGCAGACCAAAGACATAAATATTATACAGTTGCCAGAAAATCATCCAAATGGTGGATGTATGTGTTTTAGTTTCTTCTGGATACCACCATCACCAATGCCTATATAATTCAGCTTACCACAAATTATCCCCAACAAAAACGATCAAAAACTTTGTATGATTTCAAGTTGGAACTTGTACAAGAATTAGCAAATGTGTATTCACACAGAAAGCACACTTCAGCATTATTTGAATCCACTCCCAGTTATTTTCATAAACGAAGAAAAATCAAAGGACATAAAAGAACTTGCTTTTGATGTCGGCAGTAAAGAAAACTTCAACAAACAATTCCATTCAAAGCACATGGGAATGCAAAATCTGCAAGATGTGCCTTTGCAAAGGCTGCTTTGAGGAATAGATTTTCCAATCTTTCTTACTATATGAAAAAACAGCATAAAACATAAAAGAAATGCATTTATCTGCTATCAAAACCTAAACATATTTAAAGAGAAATCATATGATTTCGGTATGAAAGTAACAGAAAATGTAAAAGGAAATTAATTTTTCTTATTTCACACATTATTAAAATATTCCTATTTATGTTTTATGTGAAGCAAAATAAACATAATAAACAGTTTAACAATCTTTTTCTTTATCTCTTTTTTGTATCCTACACTTGAAATTTCAAGCAAGCATTATTTTAGTTCGAATAATTCTAAGTGTTCCTGCTCATGCATAACTATAATTTTTATGTTAAATGTCCCTATTAAAGTATATTGTTTTTAAAGCAGGAGTTTTAAAACGATCATATATATACAACGAATAGTTATTTCTCAATATGCAAGTAAAACTTTCCTGCTAAGATAATACGGCTTTAGTGTAGAATTGGGTGCCCTTTCGATTGGCGAAAAATTTTGTTCAGTTTTGGCGATGAAACCCCATTTCTGGTTACCACGAGAGTTTTAACTTCTTGATTTTTTGAAGTGAAAATAAATCGATATGCACATGGACAAAGTCAAGACAATGTGCAATTCTCCGATGTTTTTTTAAGTGAAAATAGGTCAATGTGTACATGGACACTAAATTCTTTAACTTCTTATTGTGGTTTTGTGTAGCGGACATCTTGAAATTGTGCCTTCCTGGCACCGATCTTGGCGTCAAAAAACAAGAGGCACCCAATTGTAAACTTTTACCGATAATATTAATTCATAAACTATTGACTCAAATCTATACAAATTAATAAAATGCATGTTAGTAAATGCTTACTGTTAATCCTGTAAATGGATGCATATTACATGAAGGGATTTCAGCAATAAGAGAAAAGAGAGATTTTATTTCCTATAGCACTTCTTTTGATATAAATTTCTATTCAGTAGCACTAACTTCCTGAGTGAAAATGTCTTTCTGTTTATTAACATAAAATTACAGAAGTATAAGACATTTCTAATTTTCGGGATGGCTGGCTGAAAACTGGTAATATTTAAATTCTGTCAAACCACCATTTATCAACTAAACTATTTGAATGAAAATATTTCTTTTCCTCCTGCACTGACAATACATAAAAAGGTACTATACTTTTCCATTTTATATAAGAATCAAAGAAAACTTTACTAAATTCAAATAAAAACAAATCCATGACCACGAATTCTCCTATATATGTTCATTTATCATAGGAATCACTGCACTTTGATTTTTATACAATGGAAAATATTATTGATCATATAAATATATATTTTTTTTTATTTAAATTAAATCTATCACATCTTAAAACCAATTATTTTAAGAAATATAAAGTATTCAAATCATCGCAAAACTGAGGAATACGGAAAGCTTTTGATGTTCGCAGGTGCAATCCGGCCCTAAGGTGAAACTGCACACAATGGATGAAACCGCAGAAAAACCCCCAAGAGAGAAGCAGTCATTTCTCTTAAGTAGGTTATTGTTAATGCTGTAGCCGTCTACTAGGCAGGGGGAGGAAAACAATTCCAAGGCAAATTCGTAAACACGGGTGTTTTCGCTGTTTGCTGAAAACAGATCTGGTCGTCTCTCGATTCGAAAGAGTTAAATCAACATTCGGCACTCACCTTTCTTAGAATTATCTGTATGAAAAAGTAAACAAATTATGCTTTCCCAGATAATGAGAATCACTCACTACTGTACCCAAATAAATTTTCAAATTACCCTCTTTGCAACGACACTATTTCACAAATGCATGCACAAAAAAAAAAAAAAAAAATGTGATAGATAGTTAGAGAGAGTACAGATGTCTCGGTTTGCACTCTCTAAGTTTTTCTGCCCGCAGGGCGAAATATCAAGCGCAAGAACTAATTTTGAGTAGACTGCTGTAGCACCGGAATAACTAGGTGCACTAGGTGCAAATATGCTTCCATCGAATAATATTCGCTTTCCAATTTATCATGGTGAACTAAAAAAGAAGATTCTAACGTTAATTACAAAACTGTGGGCAAAAATTATTATTGGTCATAATAACTACAACTACTTCTATTAGTTAATAACTTCTACTTTCACTTCACCCCTCGCTCAACTGAAGTGTTGTTATAACCATGGAGGTTAGTTCTAACCTCTATGGTTATAACTGAGATTAGAAAAGGGGAATTACCGAGCGTTAGAAAGAATAATAAAATGTCGTAATACGAAACATTGATTCTTGCTTTTGTTTTTGCGGTTTAAATTATCGAACAGAAAGCACGTTGCAAGCGACTACAAAATTTCCGAAGTTGAGAATTATAATAATATTCCCAAGGAAAGTCCAGAATTTAGACGTGGCTGTCGAGCTGTGAGAATGCCAAGCATGGCATGCAAAAGACAGTTAAGAAAATATAAGGTATGTAATAAAACTAAGAGAAACACACATACAGTGTAAAACTATGACTACATAAGCTACGAGTAAATACAAAGCTACCAAATTTCCCACAGATTGAATATAAATGCTGATAGAAAGTATTAAACTCTCAGCACAATATCACGCATGCCTAATTCTCATTTACAGATAAATTTCCGCTAAATATGTCCTTCAGAATGTTAAACAGCGGAAACAAATTGTCCATAGCAGTGGGGGCAGCACGAACATAATCCATGCTGCCAGTGCTTGTTCTAATTATATCGAATATGGACTAGTCACTGAAAATCTTACTTATTTCAGGAACGATCTCAATAAAATCTACAAAAGCTGCAGACATGATATTTGTGGAATTTTTCTTTACAGCGTTTCTATTTTTTCTTTTATCTCCTTTCTTAAGCAATGGGAACGAAGTCTGGTCATTTACATCAACGGATTTACTAGGTTTATCTGTATTTGCTTCCCTATTGGGGCAACTTAGAAGTGTTAAGTATTTCAGGATTAGGAGTTCTCCTTGATTGTTTCAGGAAACATGCCCTTCACGCGGCTCCATTTCGAAATCTTATGAGGCAGCTCTGATTCAACTCACCGCGGAGCTTGTTTACACTCGTCTGAAAAGTGTGTGACAAGGTCGCATAGATGTTCTTTGTCAGGTCGTTCATGGGGACCAAATTTCGAATGCAATGATGCCTCTTTCACACCAGAGAAGAAATCCTGTTACAACGAGGATCCATGGTTAATTATTCTGGTTTCAGCCTACAAGGCCACTTCAACGGTTACAGGGATAAAGAGGTCTTTGAACGAAGTCGGAATGCGGACACCTTTGTTACGTACGAGTGAAGGAATCCCACTCCCGGGGTTCAGCGGAGGTAACGCAACAGTGAGTTAGAAAAGTTTTGGCAGCGAGAAAGGAAGCTGGTTTTCTGAGAAGAGCCAGGGCCTTCCTGCTGGCGCTATGGTCATTTTGGGGCGCTTGAACTATGATTCCTCGTGCATGCTCTTGATCCCTCATTCCTGTTTAACAATATTCTGAAATTACGGGACTAAGTGCAACCAAGTTCCACATGGTTATAAATCGCAACTGTTAATGTTTTTTAAACTAAAATTCATGTAATTGTTAGAACTTGAGTTAAGAATTCATTTCAACCCTGGACTACCACAGCGGCTCTGGGTAGCGGATTTGGCCACTATACCACAAGCGGAGAAAGTACTGGCAATTGTGGCATTCAGCCACACCACTTTTGTACTTGTATGGTTCAACTTTAACATAAAAACAGAGAAAGTTACCGTTATCACAGATTTTCTCAGTTCTCGATACATTGGCTGAGTGAACCTGAAATAGAGGCAACGGAGTCCTAGTTTCAAATCTGTAGATTTGGTTAACCGGAATGATGTTGAATCCATCAGCAATCAATTCTTTAAGTTCGTCCGCAGTGTAATTGGAAACAAGCCTCAGAAAACTGCTTTCACTGGCTTTACGTTTTTGTGATGTAATACATAATGTTGGATACAATTAGTTTCCAGATATCTGGCGATCTCCCGGTGATGGTCAACGGTTAGTGGTAATAATTTTAAGAATGCTCCAGAAATTCTTGCAGTAAAAGCCACATTTAGTTCCTCACTGAGTTTATTGACAACGTCATTGAATAATTATAATCTGCAGAGGAATAACTACAATCGGTATAATCCTTTGTTTGGGTAAATCACTACCCAGGGGGCATTTTCAGAATTTTTACCACTAATATTTTCAGGAGAAACAATATTCATATTAACTTTGCAGTCGAACTTCAGTAACATAATTGAAAGTAATAAAACTAACTACAGTAATAACCTCTTTTCTAAATTAAAGCTATTCTTTTCATGCACAGTTTGGAAGTCTGTTTTTCCAAACTTAAAACGTTTATTTCCCTGCTGGGAATTGCATCTTCGCAATCACGCCTCATTTCCTGTTTCACGAGGAAAAGCTCTGGGAACTAAGGCTCCTATAAAGGGTATCTCTGGTAGCTCTACTGTGAACTAGCTTTTCTTCTAACTAATGATACCCTTTAACTGATTATATTACTGATAAATTTATTTCTTTTGGCCACTGAGATGTTGATTAGAGAAAACACTCTTTTATTTATTGTATTACTGCTTTGTAATAAATAAGTAAATTGAAAAAAAAACTGACAAATTTTTAGAAGTTCACTGAATATTTTGTTGCTGTTGTTGCTTTGACAAATTTACTCCACTGTTCACGGAGAATTAAATTTTGATGAGCACCAGAAGTTGTGACATATTTTTGAACACTGGAAAACTGATCAAAATCTTTTGTTTCATTTATAATTACACATGTGTTATGCAGATACTCCAGACAAGGAATAATTTCACCAAATTCTCTTTGGAAACGATTGGAAAAACTCAAAGGGTTCTTCCTTTTTGAAGGCAACTTAATAAAAATCTAGGATTTTTTCTGAAAATACATTATGTTCTCTTTTCAAATCATTTTCAGACTGTTTTAATTTTATGGTCATAAATTTATTCTTTATCCTGGCTTTCATAGAGTTCGATGCTAAAATTACTGCCGACCAACGGACTATTTACTTCTGCAACAGAATTTTTTCTTTGCTGCAGCACAATTTTTTTGTCAAAAATATGCATGTTAGAATGAAGAAATTACAGCTAGTTATTAGAATTTATTATCAAAAGAAAGATATTAACAAAGTAAAAGCAAATTTTGTAGACCGAGAAAGAAACAGCAACAAGAAATTACTTTATGATCTTTTCAACTGCTGGAAATAAAGTCAAACAGCATAAAGTTGATCTTGCTGGGAGACGAAAGTCGTTGATAATTGATTTAACAAATTCACAGAAGTTTTTGTGTTTTGTGTGAATTGTATGCATATACAAATAATTGAAAAATTTAAGAACTCTACTATCTATATCTCGCTAGGAATATATCAGCATCTGTTGCATACAATAATGGACAATATAGGCTAACATTAATTAAACACTTAATTGCCAGCAGATGAATGCAAATTAATTTATTGAACTTCCTTGCTCGGGGCAGTGAATTACAGAGAGGGGTCAAGTTCTAGTGTCTCTACGTTTTTGCGTCCCATGAATGCCCTCTTCAATTTAGAAACAAATTCAATTTAATAAGAGCTAGTCTATTTATTGTCTAAATTTACCCAAAGTAATTTTCAATTGCTACACGATTTCTCACGACAAAATGAAAGTAGCATTTTGTATTTTTCAGATTTCACTGTCAAGGGGCTCATCAGAATTCCCTAAGTAAAAGGGAGTAATCTTTGCTTAAGAGCTGTTCAGCTACCTACTCATATAGCCAACAGTATTAAGGCAGTGCCGGATCTCTCTTTGGGAAATAATGCAAGCTACATCATAAGAAGTTGGAATCAACTAACTTTTCATTTAAGTTGTAATCAATTCTATGCTTCTCTGGCTTCAAGTTTAATAAGCATTTTGCGGTGCCCATCGCAAAATATTTACTTATAAGCATATCATTTAGTAAGTTGGTGTCGAAGGTCATGACCATTTTTTTCGCTATTTTGAAGAATAATCTGAGTTGCAACCATAAACAATACGCACACTGCGCAAAAAAGGGACAGTTCTATATCTCCCGTTCTAATGGGCCGATTGACGAAATTCAAATTGCGCTTTCTATGTCTCAAAAGTACGACTTAGGATATGTATTGGATTTATATATAGCATTGTTCTAATATAGGCATTTTGACACAAAATCGGACTTTTTCTGAAATGACATGCCAATTTTTTTCCATATTTTGATTCCATATTTGACTCAAATTATGGCAAACTACCAAGTTTTGTGAAAATCGCACGAGTAGTTTTTAAAAAATTACCTCTCAAAATTTTAGCTCCTGAATGTTAATTCAGTTTGGTATGTATTTATTAATATCTCTTTTTTTATTACACTTACTTGATTCCTTCTTTGACAGTTCGAAGTTTAGGTTCACTCCAAATAAAATTCACCCATTTTTTATGATTTATTTGTAAATTTGTATTTTTAAATAATTTTTATAAATTTTTGGAAAAAATTTTAAATTATAACCTATAAAAGTTTTAGTATCAATTTAAAGTAGATATATTTCAAAGTATACCTGGAAAAGATTAGAGCCTTTTATTCAAAATTTTCGAAGATATGCGTGAATTTATATGTTGGCGCGTTTTGAAATTTGGCATATTTGTTGAAAGCGATAATAACATCTAATGTGGTTTACGCACTTTGCTAAAATTATTTGAAAGTACTAACGATGTGACTTTTTTCCGTTCATGCACAATGTAAAAAGGTAGGAACGATGTGACTTTCTCCCCCTCCTGCACAACGGAAGGGATTGAAAAATAGGTTGCCACGTATTAAGAAGTGAATTATTCTTGGCGCAAACTGAAAAAAATTCACCAAGTTAAATGTTTGAATTTTTCCGTAATTTTCGCACCAAATTTTATAAAATTTAATATTTAGGCATAATCTGAGATCGGCCCAGTAGAACGGGAGATACAAAACTGTCCCCCCTTTTTTGCGCAGTGTACGTACAGATACATAAAAGAATAAATTTGGTATTATCGCACAAGCACACGCAAATATACGAACAACAAATTTAGATGCACAAGTGTAGTTTTAACAACTGCCGCTTTTCAAAACATAAAAATGAAAATGTATAATTAAGAGAACCTAATTTACTCGGAAACCTATGGATTACAACAACTGAATTTTGATACTGTATAGGCCGTTAGGCAGACTATGGTCTTATGGACTATGGCGACTATGGACTATAGTCGAACAGCTGTGACTCAGTTGATGGATTAAAATAAACCTTGGTAAGGTATTCACAAGGTAAATCCTATTAAACTTTGGCTTAGGCTGCTAAATACGAAAGGAACACTTCTTTCAAAAGGCCAAAGCCGATTTAAGTTATTCAAAAGGGCCATTCACACTGGGGTTTACCTGAGCTAACGGAGTCAGTTCCATGCGTCGACTAGCTGCGCTATACATGCAGTTCAGATTTTTCAACTCGCTGCGGTATTAGGCAAAACTAGTTTGGGAGATGGGTCGGTTGTGTCAGTTGTCTCCGTAAGCTCAAATAAACCCCAGTGTGAACGGCCCTTAAGAACTGGGGAAGAAACAGCAGGAAAATCAGCATCGCTGCCGAAAGCTCATTCTCTAAGTTTAAGGAATCTGTTCTTACAGTCACTAAAAAGTATTGGGACACGGCGACATGCATAACATATAAAGCTGTTATAAAAATATGAATCACATTAAAACGAAAACAAAATTAATCAATAAATGCTTCAATATTTGGTGTACAGCGTAAGTGAAAAACGTTTTTTAAGAATCACAATTTTTCTAGCGTTTCAAAAATAATTTAAACGTTAACAGATGCAAAAAAGGTATTGGAACGCTTCTGAAATGACAAATTTAAAAAATACTATATAAAGCATCAATAAAATTTCATTTACTACCAGTTTCTTCAACCTCATGATTTTACATGTAAGGTTTTAGCAGAAAAGGATATTTATGGAACAATGGAGAGAAACAAAGATACTTTGGTTGATGTGCAAAATTTGGTAATAACTCATTGGAAAAATGGTAAATCAGTTCGTTGTACATGACAAATCCTGAAGCTGAATAAGTCTATTGTTTTTAATTTTATTCACAGGCTAAAGAAAACAAATAGTGTTGAAAAAAAATCAAAGATCAGGGTGCCCAAGGATATTTAGTGAACGTGAAGAGAGTTTGATTGTGAGACAAATTTATATTAATGCAAGAACTAGAACAGTAAAATTGACTGCAGTATAAAAGTAGGTGCGAGAAATCTGTAAATTTTGAAATTGTCAGAAATTTTTTAAGAAAACATAAGCATTATGGCAGACTACCTCGGAGAAAACCTTACATTAGCAAAGAAAATCGAAAGGCTAGATTGGTATTTGCTAAAATATGTGTAAAGTAGCCAACAGAATTTTGAGAAAATTCATATTTGTGGATGAAAGGAACTACAACATTTTCGGATTGCTGGAAAAGGAAAAGGTTTGGGGCATACCAAATACAGCAGTGCAAAAAAATGTATGATCTACTAGAATATGGAGGCGGCAACCAAATGCTTCGTGGAGAACTTTCTAAGAGAAGCTTGCTCGTATACATGTTATACATGAGGAAAATTACGAAAACGTCCATGCAACCAGCCTGCCGCCGGGATTCGAGCCCCAGACTTAACTACCACTGGTCAACGACTTTACCGCTCTACTTCTTATGGACCCAGCTTTGGTGCGGAGAATTTAAGATTTTATACAATTAATAAGTATAGCTACCTTGACATTCTCAAGCGAAATTTAAAGCAGAGTGGGAGCTATTTGGGAATTTCTAGAAATTTTAAATTGTACTAGAGTAACGATCCAAAACATGCTATTGACATTTAGAACTTATGGCTTCTCTACCAGTGTCTTGGTGTGATTGAGACGTCTGTCAGAATCCAGATCTTAATCACATTGAACACCTGTGGGATTACTTGCTGCAAAAAATCAATGCACACCACATTTATAACAAGAAGGAGTTAAGAAATCATGTGATGGAAGAGTGGGCCAAAGCCGGCGGATTATTTTTGTAAACAAAAATCACAAAACTTTTCAAATCCATGCCAAATCGACTGCGAGAGATCATAAAATGCAAACGTGGCCCAATAAGCTATTAGCTATAAAGTTCACATATTTTTTTCTTAATTTATTAGACAGTATCCCAATACGTTTTTGAGCACATTTTTTTACTTGAAACCATAATAGAATCACTATATGATTTTTGTTTGAGTTGCTATGATTTGCATTTATCAAAACGTGATACACTTCTTTTTTTATTTTATTTGTATATTGAAGTTAAATATTACGATAAAATACTGTAAACTCGCATTGTGTTCCAATATTGTTTTGAGAAACTGTATATACATGTAAAGTAATTTGCATTCTGGTGGGAATCGAGGAAAGCGAGAGTAAAGCTAAAAATAATAGGATAATGGGTTGATAAAAAGTTTGAATGTTTGCCATGATACCTAAAGTAAGGTTTCAGTTTTTTGGTTAGTGTTAATAATATTGATAGATTTATCTCTAAAGGATTATTCATAGATTTATTTTTCGTATCTATTATTTACAGATTTTGTCTCAAAATCTCTCTCAAAATCTTTGGATCTTATTTTATTTTGTTGGAAATGATAGTATAAGCATCTCATGTTAATTCAAATAATAATTTCTCAGTTGTTTTAATAAACTCATCATTTGTTTTAGATGAATATAAAGAATTAAAATTGAGTTAAAATATTGTGAGGATGAAGTTTCGGGATATGTTAACAGAAATACGAGAACACAAATAATTTAAACTTTTACAGAACCTGGATAATTAGTATACTTATAATTAGGGATACAGGATTAGTCAGGACGTCTGGTATAAAATGGAAGATTTCAAACAAAATTTCAATTTATTGTAATTTTACATTTAAAATGAAGTATGGGATAAACGGAAAAGAATTAAAAGTATTTTGCCATTAAAGTACTTGCTTTAAATTTGCTTATCCAACTGATTACAACCGATGCTGAAAAAACACATACTTGAGCCTCGCTTTGAAACACCGATAATGTATAGGAGAATGAGAAAAACGAAATAGCGGAATAGCTCATAAGTTGAGATTATATTTAATTAGATTGCGCTATATGGATTTAAATTTTGTTTTCTTTACATGCAATCCAATGAAAATTGGTATAGAGAAAAAGCTCTCTTTTGGAAATTAAAACTTATTAAAGAAACCTAAGAAAAGTAAACATATATTCATTTGTTAAACCAAACACTGACTACTGAAAAAATGTCTAACTACTGCAAGAGAAAATAAGCAATCAAGAGAATTTAGTTTTGTTTAGGAACTGAATTTTATTTATTTGCATCTGAAAATTCAGGATTAATTGGCAAGCACTTGATAAAGAATGTAAAATTAGTACTAATATTTTCGTAATTTTGAAATGCGTACGAGCTTTCCTTAACATACAATGTATCAACTCCAGTGTTCTTAAGCTTAACTGAATTATACGGCGTTTAATCTGGATTATGATTACATTTCATGGACTCCAGATATTCTCTGAAAATTGACATTGACATTTTTATCCGATTTTTAATCTCGAAATATTATCCTCATGATAGTGCCGTGTTAAAAAATCTTGTTGTCTGATCCTATACAGTGACTTCATAATTATCAAATTTTAG
The DNA here is from genome assembly GCA_000611955.2 of Stegodyphus mimosarum. NCBI lineage: Eukaryota > Metazoa > Arthropoda > Arachnida > Araneae > Eresidae > Stegodyphus > Stegodyphus mimosarum. The sequence goes on along the minus strand of KK121892.1, from coordinate 175,358 downwards.
CTAATTTTAGGAATCAGTGCCATGTCTTAAACATTTGAATTAGAAGAACTACTGTCTAAACAACAATGTTTGTATTGTTATTCAGTTTTCCAACTATTAATATTAGGGTACAGAACATTTAGCTTAATTGCTTGATAAAATGATTTTAGTTCATCATTCGTTAGGTTCCTGTGAAATCGTAAAGTATTGAGTCATTTGAAATGGAAAGCATCCTCACAGCCATTCAGTATTAAATATTATAATAAAAAAGGCTTCTCTTACGTATCTTACACATCTCATCAGTTTAACTCTCCATACAGAACTAGGTAGCCTGCGATTAGAAGAGGGTGATGAGACATCTTAATGGTTGAGAATGATAACATCGGGCTTTGATGATATTCATCTGTATGATAAGAAAGCTACTGATGCAGGTATGCATGTGGGTGCTGCATGTCTGCAGCTGCATTAATAGGAAATGAAGTTATTTGGGGCTTTCCAGTTATTGGTAAAAACATCTGGGCTTAGGCTGCTTGAACATTTTCCCTAGGGGCATCTCTATTAAATACTGTATTACGGAAAAGAAGTGGCAATCGATTTCTCTTAGGTAATGTTCTCTTCTGAGTTTTCTTTCTTTCATTTTTTTTATTCCTCCATATTTTCTTCATTAAATGCTTTCGAAAGCTTTTCTTGCTGCGGTAACGAGAGTTTATATTCAATTCGAGTATTTTTTTTAAATCTTCTTTTGCAAAAGTTTTGCTTTTTTTCTCGGAAGAAACCTGACAGTTATGCGTTTGTATATAGCTATTTCTTTCATTCTCTTTGCTTTTGACAACTATGTAAACCTCTTGCTTATTAAACTACCATCAATTAGACAATTTTCACATCGAATGGATGCAAAGTGTCACTGATAGGCACAAGATGAATTCGGCTGTTTTGCATTCAGATTGAAAGTTAAAATGGAGATTCACCTGCATATTTAATGTCTTTATAATCAATTTATTAGAAGCCAAGGAAGTGTGATCAGAAAATAACATAAAAATCGTCAGCGTATAAAACTAAGGCTTGAAACCCTGACGAAGAATAAGAGACATAAATTATTCTGAGATTCGAAATCGGGGATCTTATCACAGAACTGTGAAAAAATTTGCTTTAAAACTAACGTCTGCGATCTTAATTGAAGATAAAAAAATAATCTGTGTTATCCTGTTTGTATCCTTTACATTATAAATGAAATAAAAAAAATTCTCAAAATCTCGACTTTGTATCTGGAGTTTTCAACTTTTCTGTTTGATAAATGATCGGACTTTTATGTTCGGGATTTTCAAAGTATCGTTTTCAGAGGTTAGGAGTTCTTTGTTTTGATATCAGAGGCAACTATGCCGAAAGAATGCGATTGCCTCCTTGAAGAATAAGAAATTACATTTTATCATTTGCTCTTTAAGTGTTTTTCGGATTGTTCCAATGCAAGGTATAAAGTGATTTACTGTGTTTTGCCACGCCTATACTGAGTTACATTGATTCAATTAAGAATACTTTAACAGTGATTAAGGCATCTTAAGCATTGTTTCCCTTCATAAGAAAGAGATCTATGAAAGCGCTTCTATTGAAGTTAAGCTAGAAATCATCATATATAACTGACTTATAAGAGCATATGTTTTAACTCTCCATCAATCTCAATAGAAAAATAACAATTGGAGAACAATCAATTTAAGATTTCGATTACTTACGGTGTTCGTTTCAAATAATGCAATGTAAAAATGTTACGGAGAAAACTTTTAAAGAAATGATTTGGCATATTCATCATATGAATCCGATTTTCTTTATCTAGAGTGAATAATTTTCTGTAGGTTGTTTTTAACATAAGCGTAACTGGTTACACTTCTTTCCCCAAGTCCAAATGCCTTATATCAGTATTTTCCAAATATTTTAGCCTTGTAACCCACATCAGTGTATTTGCCATTTATGGTTTATAATTGCTCAGAAAACGAGGGACAGAAAGAAGATTCTCAGAAGAAATCAATATAATAAGGAAGTAATAATTAATAAGCATATATTGCTAAAAACAAATACGCTAGTTTGCCAGAATTGTTGAAACCTTTTGGAAAATAGTCATTTTTTTAAGTTTCACAGTTATAAACAGAGCGTGATTTCTGCAGGGTGAAACGGGGTATACGCTTCATGCTTTTACTTTCAAGGAGGCATTGAAATTTTCCTATTGTACCTACAATATGTGAAATTTCATGTATTTTTTCAATCCTAGGTTTTAAAAATTTAAAATTAGGAGCAGGCATAAAATACTCATCTTTGTACTTTAGGTTTATTTACACCTTTTTGTTTTGAAAATCACACCCTGGGCCTTTGCCTCGCATTCTTGCTGGCATGTGATTAAGCAGCCAACAAATGTGAAACGGAGTGCTCCAACAAGAAAGTGCGTTTTGTAAAGCCTCAGTTAAAAAAAATACGTTACACTAACTGATATAGCCAGTCACTGTTGCTGTATACGACGTGTAGACAGGGATATGTCTAAAGATAGAGCCTTGCTGCATTCCATCTACCTCGAAAAGAGATCTGATTAAAATGAAGTGAAAACTTAAACTAAAACAGTGTAAAATGGAAAACGTTGTTTAAGAGATATAAGGTCATTAAGAATAATATAAAGGCCACTTAGAATAATTAAATATTGAATTAAAAGGTCATTATCATTTCTCGAAGTACTTTATATGAAATGTACTTTACGTGAATGAAAGTTATAGAGCCTGAAAATTGCAGAGGATATTTACACAATTTTAGAACGATTCCGATAAAGACTTTGAAGAAAGAATATGTTTTTTAATAACAATTTTTGGACAACAACTTTTTACTTTAAATAAGAAATATCGCACGCTGCTTTTAGATTTATTCTTTTTTCAAAATGTCGCATGTAAACAAGCTGCGGACTGAAGGCTGTGATTTTGCGCTTTTCGAAGAGAAATATTTGTATTCTATAATTCAAAAAAGTTTCGAAATGCATGGCATTAAAATTTGTATGTGAGAAATTAGCAACATTATTAATCGGAAAAGGGTCATTTCTTCTATATGAACAGAAGGCTCCAAACAAATATCTATAAAAAGTATGTATTGTTTCTAATATTTCTAAAGTTAAATCTTTGGTAACAAAAGAAAATCCGCCGAAGCAGAAATCGGTTGCAAAATCTTTACATACATCTGTAACAACAATAAATAAAATAAACCAAGATATCCAACTTAAAAAAAATGTAGAAACATAATGTCCACTAACTTGTGCCGAGGTATGTGGCTCGACGAAAAACAATTTGTCGAATCCTGTAGGAAAACTATTAACAGGGTATAAATGGAAATACACTGTAACCTTTGCTGAAGGATGTGCTTACCTAAACGACTGCAACAAAGCTATTATTAGCTCCAGTATTTGTTCTCGAAAACGAAGAGAAAAAAGTGAAAATCCTAGTTCATCAATGGAAGGAAAGTTTCAGTAAGAGGCTTATGACTGTTGCAGGATTCTCTTACAACGAGTTATTAAATTAAAAATAAAAAGAATGGGAAAATTGTTAAAAATCAACTCAACGTAGTATCAAGAGAAAGGTCTCACGTCCGATATTTACAGAAGAATTTCCATTTCTTTTTACTAATGATTTTCACAGAGTGAAACTTCATCAAGACAAAGCAACAAGTCATACTTCGAAATGTACTACTGCATTCCTTGAAACAACGAAGACCAATACAAGTATTGCGCCAGGTATACTGCGGGAAAAAAAAAAAAAAAAAAAAAAAAAAGGACCGTGCTATATCTCCCGTTCTACTGGGCCGATTGACGAAATTCAAATTGCGTTTCCCATGTCTCGAAAGCGCGACTTAGGACATATATTAGATTTATATATATCTTTGTTCTAATATAGGTATTTTGACACAAAATATCTCTCTCTATATATTTTCTGAAATAACACACCAATGATTTTCCATATTTCGATTCTACGACTCAAATTATGCCTAAATATTAAATTTTGTAAAATTTGGTGCGAAATTTACGGACAAATTCAAAAATTTAACTTGTCAAATTTTTTTTTCAGTTTGCGCCAAGAATTGGCAAACTTCTCAATACATGGCAACCTATTTTCCTGTCCCTTCCAACGTGCAGGGCGGAAAAAAAGTGACATCGTTCTTACTTTCAAATAATTTTAACAAAGTGCGTAAACCACATTTCCGTTATTATCGCTTTCAACAAATATGCCAAATTTCAAAACGCGCCAATATATAGATTCACGTATATCTTCGGAAATTTTGAATAAAAAGCTCTAATTTGTTGAGTTATGCTTAGAAATAAACCTATTTTAAGATGATTGTAAAATTTTATATGTTGTAATTCAAACTTTGTTTCAAAAAATTTATAAAAATGATTTAAAAATACAAATTTAAAAAATAAATCATAAAAAATGGGTAAATTTTATTTGGAATGAATCTAAATTTCGAACTGTGTGGGAAGGAATCAAATAAGTTTCCTAAGAAAAGGCATATTGATAAATACATACCAAATTGAATTAACGTAGGAGCTAAAATTTTGAGAGCCAATTATTTAAAAACTATTACCAATTATTTAAATATTTGTGCGATTTTTACAAAATTTGGTAGTTTGGCCTAATTTGAATGGATTCGAAATATGGAAAAAAAGTGGCATGTCATTTCAGAAAACATCCGATTTTGTGTCAAAATACCTATATTAGAATAATGCTATATATAAATCTAATACGTATCCTAAGTCGCGCTTTCGAGACATGAAAAACGCGATTTGAATTTCGTCAATCGGCCCGGTAGAACGGGAGATATAGAACTGCCTTTTTTTTCGCAGTGTATCTTTTCAACAGATTACTTCGAGATCCCTTGATGTTTTACCTATGGACTATTGTGCTTTTGGTCTCATGAAAAGAGCTCTTTTTCTAAGTGCAAAATCATCACAATTGATGGTTTTTTAAAAATTAGTGGAAGAGGAATGGAAATCAATATTTCCAGAAATCTTACGGAAAGCCCTTCTTTGATGGAAATCACGATGCAGACTTATAGTACAGGAAAAAAGCTTGACAGATCAACCATTTGAAAAAGTACTCTTCGCATTTTAAATATTAATTAAACGGCTTCGAAATATACTAAAAGTGTGTAAACACCCCCTGTAGTTAGCTCGAGAAAGAGATTGGTAGCCAGATTAAAAGTAAAAGGTTAATTGCAGCCGAGATCCCTTAGATTTAGAATCTAGGCAGCTGTCTTTATAAGTAGTTAGGCTTCCGTAACTTGGCAACGTATTAGCGAAACAAGACAGACTATGCTAAAAAATATCAGGTGGCAAGTGAAAAATTTCTAATTATTAAAGTTTGTGTTTGGTGAGAAGTGGTTAATTTTTGTTTTCGTAATAAAACTCTCGGCATTTCTCTTCAACAAACTCTCCAAAGGGGTAAACCATATGCGTACTCAAGACCGTTTATGCCAATATGCTTAAATACGTTTAACATGTATTTTGAAATGTGTACAAACTATAAATTTGTTAAAAGGAAAAGAGTATAAACACGAAGTAGTAAAGGAGTTTTAGAATTATAATCAAGAAAATATCCCATTTTCTTAGCTTTTTTTTTAACTTCGAGGTTTCGAGTCCAAAATTTGAGCCATTCCAAAATTTGTACTTAAAGAGATAGCTCTAGCCTGGTTTGCTTTCAATCAAATAAACCAGTTCAGTCGAAGCTACAGTTATACCTTGCAGAGACATTAGGTATTTTCTGAAGCAGGAGATGTGAAAAAATGAGCAATGCCCTCGCTGGGACTCGAACCACGGACCTTTCGAATACACGCTGAGCGTGTTGACCACTACACCACAAAGGTATGGTAAGAAGGCGGGATACCTTACAACCTTTATTTCTGGATATCAAATGCATGTTAAAATGAATATGCAAAGTAAATTGTCTGGATCATATTAAGTACAAATTTTGAATAATAAAACTTAGCTTATGTTAAAAATGCAATTTATCCCCTAGAAACTGTTCATAATACATGTTATTGGAATTACTCTAAGTCCCACGTTCATAAGCTTATCTTCCTGCCTTTCAGAATGTTCACCAAAAATTTTCCTCAATATAATAGTGTTAAGCTAGGTACATTTAATCTAAGTAAAGAATGCAAAACCAAAAAATTTCGCATGATTACATTAGAAGAGGAAGAAAAGAAGCAACAAAAGAATTTTCAAAAATATTTTGATATTTTTAATTATATTCTCTTCAGAACTTTTAATCTCAAGATATTAAGAAGAAAAAAGTTTGAAATTTTAGGGAGAACGATAAAAGGATAATTACGACTAATCGAAAGTTACGAATTATTTTGGTTGCATGGTCAAAAAACGTACTCCTCTAGTCGAAAACTTCTCTTTTCGTAAAATGCCGTCGGGGAGCAGGGAAAAAGTAAAAGATATCTTGCTGCTAGATTCGTTGACACATATAAAGTGTCACCCGTTTGTGACACTTTTAATCCTGAGGCACATTCTCGTAACAAAGCAAAGCAAAAAAAAAAAAAAAATTGTATAGGAAACTTGAGCAAAGATTAAACAAAGGAAGTTTTGTGTTGGTAAGAAGAAAAGAATGAGAGGCTTGCGTAATCTTTTGTTCCGAATATCACATGATAGTGGCACGTTCCATCTTTATTTCTTCAGTTATGTTCAATGCAGATTTAATTTCTAACTAATACATTAACAAGTCCTCTCATAAAAATATAGACAATTTAATATACATAACTTTATCCCCGTTAAATTTCACAAAATTAATTTTGACAATAATTGAAACCAAAGAACTTCCTTGATCAGTGATAAGGTAACAGGAGCAAGAGTAACGATACTTTTAAAAAGTTTATGTACTGGGAAATAGAAAAGAAAGCAAAATGAAGAAAATATATTTGTGTCAAATAATAAGAGTGCAACGAATGTTTTTATGAAATAACAGATCACGTAAATAAGAATTTTATGATTATTTAGTCATTGCTTCTTTGAAACTTGCATACCGCCCGACCGCGATAGCGGTTTGTGGCTCTGATTACCCTACCGATAGGCTCAGATTCAAATCCTGGAGAAGGCATGGATGTTTGTAAATGTCTGTGCGACATAGAGGCACTCAAAATGTGCGGCCAGCCGAAAGTCCCAAAATGTGCGGTCAGCCGAAAGTCCTCTCCAGAGGTTGTGGAAGAGGGTGGGAGATTGTCGGACCCATCCCTCCGGGGTGCTTTCCTTCAAAATTGGGGCGGAAATGAGTTAAGACGTATTGTCACCGGTATGGTGTCGAAGGCTGTTGCCAACGACAGGCGCAATCTTGAGTCCTTTGTCGCGATGAATTTCGTGGGCTTGCTCTGATTTCAGGCAAGTAAGATTAGTTACAACAACAACAATTTTCATATTCTTCTATCACTTCGAACTTAGTCCCGAGATCGTTCCCTCAGAGGTTTATGCAGATTTGAGAAAAGCATAGGGATTTAAGCAGTTAGCTGGAACCCATAGTCGGTGAGTCGATCGGTAGCCTGCAGCTGTCTTATGTCGGATATCTGATCTCGCTTGAGTTGTACCTGAAGAACAGTAGCCTATTCTGGTCATAGGCGTGGCAGGTCAGATGGATGGAACCACCGGAAGCAGTAGCTGTTGATTATTATGCTGGAGTAAGTAACGATGAGAAAAGTCCTGTCCAAATCGGTAAGCTGAAGATTTTATGGCTATCTTTATAAAAAATAGTGAATTGTGGTTCCTCGTAGCTGAAGATTAAGCTGAAGATTCCTTTAAACTGTCAATTTTAGTTTCATCAAGCAGACTGTTATCTTTATATTTTGTTTGTAATGCTCAAGAAAAGACTCATTGAAGATTTAGGGTTAAATACTCTTAAATCTTGCTCTGCATACAAGTACCCCTTCTATCTCGACTATTCAGGAAAGAAAGTTAGTGGCACTTTTTAATGAGATTCCATAGAGCCTGTATGGGTCACATTAATCCGAGCATCTTAAAGCAAACCCAGAGCATAAGTGCCATAAGCATACTTTATGATTCAGTACTTACTGTTGTGTCTTATAAGTATAAAAACTCATTAGGAAATACAATTTAATTGGAAAACAGTAACGAAAGTAAAAATGACATAAAGGTATGACTGGTACATGCCAATTAAAACTTCATTTTATTGTTAAAATTAGCTTCTTTTTCGAATTAATTTTAGTATAAACGTGACTAAAGGTGTTTCAAGTGTTATTAAGTGATCTTCAGTAAGGTTATTCACCATTCTGAAAACTTCAGTAAAACACATATTCCAATAACATCTTGGCTGCCATTTGTGATCCCCAGTAAAAATTTATCATTGAGCTCACGGGATTATTGCTTTCTGTGGACGTGCCTCGTAAAAATAAGGTATATTATTCACGGTAAGTATATTATCACAATAATGTACTCTAAATTCATATATACATGATTTCGTATTTAATTTTACGCTGCATTGCCATAGTAGAGATTCCTGAAAGCAATATGAAATATGATTTCAAAACTGAGGACAAGGCAGATTAGATGAAAACCAAAAGAGCATAAGGTGAAATAGATTTTACAGGAAACGTTGCATGAGAAGGCACACGAGGTGCTTTTTTGGACTTGGTTCTCTAGATTCTCTTCTGAGATTACTAATGACAAATGAGGCATCTAATCAAGTAAAGGTTTTCTAAGTACAGTACGGACCATCAGGGATGTCAGGTTTTGAAGATGTTATTTTCAGTTAATAAATATTGAAGTGCTTACTGTAACACTCAGATAATCGCTTTTATATTATATTATACTCTGAACTAATCTGCTAATGGCGATATTATTCTGAGAGAAATTTGGCACTGAAGACATAAAGGATTCGAAAAAGACGAAGAAATTCGGCATATTACTCAATATTCTTGTACTTATCACTGAGGAAATTTTATTTATAAGTAATGTTAAAAATTGACAAAACAATTAGCTTTTTATATTCGTTATTTTAAAATTTGAAACAATTCTGAATTAATCTATATGAAGAACGTACCTCCGTTAAGGATGCATAATGAGAATTCTCGCCCTTCTTTAAAAAAAAAAAAAAACTGTTGTTATTATTGCGCTTTTCTGACTTACCTCCCTTGCCTGACAGTACAGAGAAAGTCCATGAAATTCATCGTGGCAAGTAGAACAAGACTGCACCTGTTACTCCTCCATAAAATGGACCATTTAAAGTGTATGCAAAATTAAAAGAATCTAGCACAAACCATTTTAATACTTTAGTACATGACAAGCCGTAATAGGAAATGACCGAATGAAGCAAAAGCAAGACTGGTAAGAGCCTTGAGCACCATACAGGTGACACTACGACTTTGCTCAGTTCCACCCACCCCATTTTTGATGGACAGTACCCCAGTGGGGACAGGTCCGAGGGTCTCCATACCCTCTTCTCCTAAAACTAACCTTTCGAGAGGACTTTTGGCTCGCCGCATATTTAGAGTGCTCCCTTGCCGCTCAGACACTTTACATTTATAAACATCCTCGGCTTCTCCGGGACTCGAACACGGGACCCTTCGGTACGGCAGCTTCGTTAATTACTGTCCTGGTTGGGAGGCTTTTAAAAAAACTGCATAATTCGAGAGCATTTCAAAATGAGAGGAGTGAAAAATGTATAGAAATGAAATGAATTCCTATAGAAATGAAAATTTCAGAACATTTATTTATATAATTTTAAAATATGTATCAAATTATTTTTAGAAGTCAAATAAAACAAACTACAATTCATTTCTTTGAGAGAAAAGACTAAATGGCATTTTTTAAACAACCTTATGCTGCAATGATTTATATTTTGGATTTTAATTATCTTAAAAGTGCACATTTTCTGTTTGCGAATTTAAACTATGCGAATAAACAGGTGTTCCGGGCTTTGAAGAAGGATTACCTTTCACATCTCGTGGTTAAATAAAACTGCAAATAAATTGTTACCATCATGGATTTATTTTTTCTTTTATTTAGTTTTCCTTACCTAATACATAAACGACTATCTTCATACTTATTTAAAGTTGCCTAATAACTATTACAGAGACACCTGTTACGTTATTTTTCACTGATCTCTGTAGAGCACTTTAGACAACGTCCTCAGTGATGAGATAGCTAAATGACTGATGTGTTTGCACATTCCCGATAAATACCTGTGAAACCTGTGCTCGGCCATTTTGAAATAAAAATATGTACACTCAGCCGTAGGTCATAGGAAAATATAAAATTTTTATACAGACATATATACATACATATTTAAGTTTTTTTATGCAAACTAAAAGGAAGAATACAATAATGTGAATTTCCTCTCCCAGAGTCAGCTGATGGCCTATAAAAATGTGTAAATATAAGAATTGTAGAGTAATTAGGTTTTTTGAAGCACGAGACGTGAAAAATGTGCAGGCCTTCTTCGGGACTCGAACCCTGGATCTCTCAAATACGCCTCGAGTGTGCTTCTAGTTACACTACGAAAGTGAAAATTGGGAGGAAATACCTTTAGAATAACTGCTATAATAATATATAAGTATAGGGAATAAAAAGTAAATTACATGACTAATTAAATATGAATAAACTGCAAGGACAATGCAAATATACTAATACTGAAATAAACACGACTATCACATTGAAATAAATAAAAAAAAATCAACATATTTTCCTTTAATTTAAGGTCTAAAGGCATAAGAAACGCGAAAAATAAAATAAACAAAATAAATGGATAATGATGGTATTCAAGTATGTCATTAGAGAGAAGCATATGAGTTGATACAATTGTACAGTGGTAGTCCAACTCTATTGTACAGTGGCAGTCCCAGTCCAAGGCTTCGAATCCTTGTGAAGGACTGGCTACAAGGGCGCTTTTATGGTTTTCCTAGTGTGTAATGTGAATAGATTCGATTTCCTTTAGAAAATCGTCCATAAAAGCGTCCCTTTTCTTAGGTAAATAACCCTCGCATGATTTGGTTTATTTAACCAATCAGTCAACATTCCACTTCCTAAAAGTCAGATTATTTGGCATGAAAATTTCTGTATCCGAATTAGTGCGTGAAATAATAATACCATATTTATTTTTGCGTATTTTAAATGTTATCGAGATCTAAAATTATGTAGCCATCTTAAACAGAAACTCTGATCATAATATGAAACAAGAGGCCTCAACGAATTAGGGAAAATATATCGCATTATGTTTATTCTAGCTAAAGTAAAGTAACAACCACAGCTGTCGAATCAAGCTGGCATCGTTAAGCAGAAACCCACCTATTTATTCAACACTTAAAGCTATCCACATTTGTGGCTTTCTGAATATTCAACTCGGCAGTCAGATATTGACTGAACGTAGGCTGAAAACTAGGCGTCCAGCGCAACAGTCGACAGGGGTTCGAGGCTCTCAACACTTTAATTGGAGCTCTCCGTTTGTGATAGACGAGGACCAGGCTATTTCGTCTGGAAAATTCTTAGATTAGTAAGCTGCATACAGGCGTTTCGCCAATGAGTAGTACGCGTCGGGGATTACTATAACTAGTTAAATCTAGGAAATTTCAGATAGCTTCACTGTGCAATGTCGTTCAGATGTATCGAAGTATTTAATTTAAAATAAGCGTTTTACTAAAATCATTGTCCTGTTTAGAACACATTGCCTATTTCAGATAATCACGTAAATAAAAATTTCAATTAATCTAGAACAAACAGTTCAACTAATTATTATTTCATATATTTCCTTAAAGAAAGAGCATGCCGTTTCTTTAAAATTATACTTTAATCCATGATTTAAACTGCAATATGAAATGCGTCATGCTTTAAACTACCATAGTATCTTTAGTATGTAATCATTTTCCGATTAACATGCTTAAGATATTAGAATCGCTCACTGAAGAACTTAACTATAAACAATTTTTTAACTTATGAGAATCTTGTTTAGGATTTCAATAAAGAGAGATAATTACCGTAAGATCATATTATAAGACAAATAAAAATAATTTGCTTTCTTTCAATTTGAAATAAACTTAATTTTATTTATGTCTTCGGACGAGGAGAAAGCTGTACCCGAATTATTTGCTCGGCGAAGAGAAGGCATTCCTTTTCAGAATTTCATCAGACTGTGATAAAAGGTAGAATATAATAAGATCTAAATAAAATAAGAGTTTTTATTGTATTTAACTACAAAATAGTTAAAATTTAACAACTTTTATTACACACTTAGGATTCCAATTCAGAACGAGTTATACAGAGTTTCTACGTTTTGTTTCAGTGCATCGTAAATATAAGCCCAAGTATCTTAACATACACAGAGCAATTACCTGCAAAGTTATGCTATGCAGAGCAAAATTTAAACAGCGGATCCTTGTAAAAATTAGAGAATACGTTTACAGAGAACGTGAGATTAAGACTTGGATTACATTTTCGATTTTGAAAAGCATAATAGGGCTATCCAATTTATGAGGAGAAGCATCTTCAAGGAGAAAAGTTTTAAAGAAAAATTACACGTATTTAAGTTTGATGAAACTTCATGCAGACAGCCATTTTGATAGTCACATGTTAATAGATAGAAGAAATAAGCAAACAGAGAATCAGTTAGTTTAGTCACCACTAAAGGTACTTTTGTTAAAACAGCCGTCAGAAAAACGCTCTAAGAATAGCTAATTTTCAAAATTAAGTTGACAACTACCAACTCTACATCGCAAATAGCATAATTAAATATCTAAGCTTACAATAAACTTATATTGTAAGCTTATTACATTAAATAACTTTACAATTCAAAGCCGCACATGAAAATTAAAGTACCTGTGATATACTGTTCTCTGTGACGGGAATCAAAATTTAGATTTTCAATGTGTAAATGTTTGCTTCCAGCATAGATTTGGGGTATTCATCTTCTTGATAAATTTTGCACGAAAGATATTTTGGGCAGAGGCAATAATGAATTGAATGAAGAACTGCACTTTATGGAATACCGTATCTTCAATAAAAATTCCAAACCTGCATGAAGGAATTACGTGTTTGGGAAATGATAGGGCCAAACAATGAAGGTGTTACTAAAACTTGCGTAGTTTTCATAAGTAGTGCTGCGTAAAACTAGCATCACGAATCGTGCAGTTACAGTGTATCTTTTAACAACGTCATTGGCAAACAGATTTCTACAATGCAAAAACTGCCTTTATATGATGATGATTCGTATTACATCCTATTTTTAAATGTAAGAGTAAATAAGGAAATTTAGAGTAAGACTTATTGCTACACAATCGGAATGCAATGTTGTTTTGTAAATCGCATACTGTTGTTTACAATCTCAAGTAAAGTTCTGAGCGCGCACTTATTTGTACAGAAAAAGCTGAAGCTTTACCATTCATAAGCTATTGGAAACTCACTTGTCGTCAAATTTTATGTTTGTACTAGGTAGGAAGGAAACGCAATGGCTGTACTCTATTTTATGTGTGCTACCGTCTGATTCTTGTAACGATATCTTAAAATATATCTTCTAAGCTTTTGTGAATCGTCAGACAAAATAGCTTTCTTTCACTGTTTTTGCAGTTGTTTCAGTGAAAATTTCTGTAACTCGAATTTCTTTCTTTAATTCTCTAATGTCAAATCAAACGGATTGACTTAAATACCGTAAATTTCCTTGCAACCGGCACAACCAAAACAACGGCACTTTTTAGAAGGTCTAACTTAAAATCAGAAATTTAGGACTACAGAAGAAAAAGTACGTAATAGACTAATAAACTGAAGACCTAAAAGTAGTAAAAAAACGTTTATATTATGTTTCTGCCGCCTAATATAACGAACCTTATCCAAGCAATGAATCAGTCTAAAGTAATCAGTAAAGGGACAATCTCTTTCTGTGAGTGGATGTATGAACGTAAAAGGTAGTGTTTATTACTTAAAAAAACAATTGACATTGACTCCATATTTACTTTGCCTGTTGGTTGAAAAAATATAAAGAACATTATATCGCTATTGATGTAAATTGTGGCAAGTTCAAAGATGACAAGTGGAGTGACGAAGACTCTCTTTAAAACAAGTCGGGCATCTTGGATTTATTTACACGTTTGGAGAAGATTAGCGTTAGTGAAAAGGATATTCAGGCTTTAACAATTAAACAATGTAAACAATTTAGTTCCTGTCACACTATCTCAAGATGAAGACGGAATAGTCGGACATTTATTGGGGAGGGAGAAACATGATGATGAGGAGGAGTGGAATCTTGAAGATGAAGACCACATCCAAAACAATAGAGTTACATGGAAGGAAGCCGATAAAGAGCTGCAGATTTTCATGAGATTTGCCAAGAAATGCTTATGTCCATGCATGATGTTATGAAGCTTCACTGTACACACAGCGAATTTTTAAAACTACGGTTACAGTCTTCTAAGCAGGCAGATATTCGAAATTATATACCATCACACTAAGAAATTTGTGACTTTTAAGAGATAATATATATGATAATTTTAAAGTGTTTAATTTTGTTTATGTGGTATATAAAAGTCATGTGCATATGTTTAAAATTTAAATAATATTTAGGATTTTGGATATTATTTAGTTAATAGTGGGTTGTATATCGAAAATATGACAAAGAACTTTGCATTCTGCAAGTTCTATAGATGGCATCAGAAAACATGAGCAGTTAAGTTCTAGAAATACGTATTTAGTTATGGGGAAAATTTCTTATCCGGAATCGGCGAGGCCCCGTTGCTGCCGGTCAAGAGATATTTTACAGTACTATTTTCGTGTTGTTTTTTTTTCCTCTCATTTACTACATTAAATACTCACATTAATAATTCCTTTTACTACACGATATTTTTTTATTATTACAAAATTTTTTAAGCTTGCAAGCATGCTGTAGTTCATGTGAATTAAAAGCGTAATTATGCAGTAAAAGAGGTAGTTCTGTAAGAATTGCTTCCTAAAATTACTTTAGAACTTTTTTAACTTTAAAAGAAAAAAACTATGCTGTTCTTTCTAACAGTGCATGAAACAGTTTAATTATTTCTACATGAAATTGCGATGCATTATTGAAAATACATAAATTACATTTGTTAATGGCTTATTAGTATATTATGCCATTAAATCGTCACACAACATAATCTACTTATACTGTAAGATCTTGAGAACCCCATGTTCATCCTGTAAATTTGCTTACACCTACACACAGGCAAAAAAGTAATTTTTTTCTTATAAACAGACATATAAAAATAATTCCAACTCTTTTGTTTGCTACCAAACAAAGTATTTTTCTAAAATATCTCAAAATATTTGGAAGCATAATACAAAATATTTTGATTCTGGATTTCTTCTTAATAATAGAGTTCCCGAAATTTCAAATGATGGAGGTGAAATGCATTTGCTTTTAAATGGAAGCTGCATATTTTCCCCTAATGACTTTGAAGGGCACCATTTTGCCTTTTTAAACCTTTATTAATAGTGAAAATGCAGCTCTGAACAAGCCTTGTTAGGTTGTGACAGACCGTTGTTGAAAGTAAAATATAAAAGCGAATGCGTATATCTTGGAAAATTTTAATGACGCCTTTTTACGTAGAGAAAATTCCGAATTGCAAGTACTGTTTGAATCTATCGTTTACGGGTAAAAGCGCTGCTTAATGAAATCATTGAAAATAATATCACATAGTATTAAAGCTTTTTAAAAATATATCCTCTTCCTATATTGCCTGAATTTTCCTAAACATTAAAAAATCCACAATTTGCTGTTAATAACTTTAAGGAAATAAACAAACAAATTTAAGGATTTTCCTGTAATTTCTCAATAATTCGTTTACTTTTGCAAACAGCATAACTTCTTACACAAACTTATTAATATAACTCCTAAATATTTTAAAATATATTGAACAGAGAATTTATAATACAGCTGGGAAAATTTACAGTATTGGGCAGAAAAATCGAAGTAATATGGAAAATTTATATGTCCAAAAGAGAAGTTTTTTTTACTATTATAATGTAGCATTTTTAATTTAATAGAGAATGGCATTAACTTTGCTTAATGAAAAGTAAACTGAATAGCAAAGCATTATTTAATTGAAGTTTTAAATCTATACACAAACTATTTTTAAAAGATACATTAATATAATAGCATTTGTAGGGATTATTTTAATTTTCTAATAGGTATTTTTAATTTTGAAATCCATTCCTTTAAATTCTTGTTTTCCACCTAAAACTTCCTCTCAGAATGAGATTTCAGTATCACGTTTTATATAAATGAGGTAGAACCAGTATTTAATGGGAAGTTCAGTTTACATCCATAGAAAAGCACAGAAGTTCTCAGTAAAGCGTATTCTGCCTTTGGACCAAGTCGTTGCTTTAAGCCTCTCTTGCTACGTTCGGCCATAGTCTTTAATGCCCATTAATATTCGCCGGTGAAGTTTAATTATGGACCAGAGCTCGGTTAGTTATTTTTGTACATCTTCAGCTAAAGTTTAGCTAGATAGAACTTGTTTAGTTCCTTATTTTCCATCTTAAGTTAGAGCCCAAGCGGAGGCTTTCCTATAAGCCCGAGAGGGGCCGTCTGTAGTTTTTTTTTGAGTGAATAAAAAGGTATTTTAACCCTTCTTTGGATTTATATTTTATAGTTGCAAGAAGACCAGCGAATAGTCGCCAGACACTTCACAGAAGTTCTAGTAGCCAAGGACGCGTAAATTAACCAGAACTTTATATATTTATTAAGGATTACTTTCCAAATTTCGAAGAGTTATCGCGTACAACTTATAAAACAGACAACTATAAAAGTGTAGATTAAAATTCGATAAACTTTATTTGGCTGTTCTTGGCATATTACAAATGAAAAGCGCAATCACAAAATTAAAGGATGGATTACTTATCGACAGTAACTAGTAATATTAGGGAGCTCCCTTGAAATGAGCTACTAATGAAATGTAGTCTCTTTTGCACTATACAGATCTTACACATTTCTCATATGACTGATCTCATCTGGTTTATAAAAAAATGAATGACCAAAAAATGGTCTGAATATTGTACCGACGACAATTGTGACCGTAGTAAATTGTATAAAAATGAGATCACGAATCTTCTCTGTACTTTGTAAAGGCATGGATGCAGTACATTCATCGTTGCTATTTTATTGCGAGGCAAGGTGATTTTCTAACCACCTTGCCTCGCAATAAAATAGGAAATTTTTGGAAATTTTGGAAATTTTTGTAATGTGTTTATGAATCAGGAGACGAAATTACCACTTTTCTAGAAGAGAAAAACCGACATGAAGATGAGAAGCTTCGAGATGGTTTATTTGTGATGAAGTTGAGCTACTTGGTCGATATATATTCGAGAAATCAAATATCTTGAATCTTCAACTCCAAGGAGAAAATATACATATGTTGGAGACGAGTGATAAAATTAATGCTTTTTGTAGAAAATTGGAATTATCGAAAAATTTAAAGTATGTTTGAAAATGTGGATAAATTTAGAAGGCTGAAGAACAACATGTGAAAGTTTTTTTTGAAACCATTGAAAATCATTTAGCCATGCTGGCGAAGAATTTTAAAAAGTATTTTCTTGCTGACGACGACTTGATAGCAAGTCACGAGTGGGTTAGGGATTCATTTCAAAACACTCAAGAAAGGTTCTCAACTGACGAAGAAGAAATTTTCATAGATTTCACGTCAAGTGGCGAAATCAAATGGCAGTTTTGTAATAAATCACACTTTGAATTTTGGGCAGGGAAGGATGATGAATTTTCTGCCCTGAAAACGAAAGCATTTCGTAGACTATTACCATTTCCAATATCCTACCTTTGTGAAACCAAATTTTCTGCGGTGGTTGCTCTGAAGACAAAATATAGATCTCAGTTAAACATAGAAAAAGAACTTAGATATCAATTTCTAATATTAACCTTCCTTTGAATAACTTTGCTATGCAAGACAAGCCCATGGTAGTCACTACTAATTATTAAACCTGTTCTTAATTTAGCATTGATAAATTTATTATCAAGTACATTGTGCAGCACTGATATAAGTACATTGTATCAGTGTAAATATGCATTTAATTTTTTATTATGTCAGAATGTATTTTGCTTTGCTTCCTTTTAGTAAATTAATAATTTTTTAAATAATCTTTTATTTTCGACTTTTCGATATGCTCGCGCCCTCCACGTAGGGTTATCACGTCCCCAAGGGGGGGGGACGCTCCACAGTTTGAGAATCGCTGCTTTAAGCACTTCATTTTAATTTTTAATCCAACTTCAAAGCCTAGCTACGTTTAAGATTCTTACTTTCTAATTTGATCTTGAACATGCACTGAAGTACCCAAAAAGTCGATGAAGAGGTTCATTCTACCCCTATGCGGTTTCTACTTATCAGTGTCATTGCAAAGCTTATAAGGTATTTTTTCCTTCCTTCCAGCATGCCTTCGTGGTGTAAAGGTAGCACACTCGGCGGGTATTCAAGAGGTCCAGGTTCGAGGCCCGGCAACGGCATTGTTCATTTTTCATGTCTTCAGCATCAAAAACCATAATGACTCTAGAAAGGTCTTCAGTAACTTGGAATCAAGTTCCTATTTCTTAAAGCCTAAAACGAGAACTCTGTAACTGTGGCTTCGAAGCCATAAAAATATGTAGATTAGTAGAATATGTAGATGGAGAAAATGATGGTAGAGCTAGAATATTACTTTATAAGGATATAGAATAACTACTCATTTTTAAATGTAGCCTTAGCATAGCCGAATGCTACGGAAAAGAAAAAGTTTCGAAGAATAACCATGTCCAGTGGTACAGTGTCTAGCAATGATTCACTTCCATTTAGACGGAAAATGCAGCTGATGAGTGTACTGCTTGAAATTGACGTTTCAACAGTGAACTCATTCTACAATCTGCCTGCACGCATTCCAAAGTTTTTTCCTTGAGTTCAGATTACTTTTGATTGGCCTGATCTTGATTCATACATTCCCAAACTTAGAGAAAAGCTGCTTTATTCTTATGGGCAGTTTTTCGTGAAACTCAGTCTTTCCCATATAAGGCAAGCATTCGTCTGTAAATGCCAATAGGCTTGTTACCATCGGTCAATAAAAAGTATGTAACCGTATATTGTTTATTTATAAGAGGAATTTTAGATATGAGATATAAATTTCAGGAAGCACACTTATCAAATACACCTGTCATCCGATCAGAGACAAACGAAGGCTCTGCACCGTGTTATTGGGCATTGCTTTTTATCTGCGTTACATCGCAAACCTATATCTTTTCCATGATTTCCTGTGAAACCAGTGCTATGTCTGGAAATTACTTCGTATTTTCGCGGAGGGGGAAGCTTTAAGCGACGTTACCCCCTTTTATTTGACCAAACCTAACATGCATTAAGCAATTTACAAACCTAACATTAATTAAGTAATTTGTACTTCAATTTCGTGGACCGGATATTCTTGCAAATCAGTTTTTCCTTTTCTTTAAAGATTCCTGTACAGCCGAAATTAAATTATCATTTTTTTTGTTAGACTCTAGTTTTAAGCTTAGTGACATATAAAATTATAAAAATTAAGCTTAGTGATATATAAATATTAAAATAGACAGTATTCAAATGCCTGATCTTAGGTCGTAAAAGAAATAATGTACTAGAATTTAGAAATGTGTAGTGTAAAAGGACATGATTCATAAGTGCAAAATCTCACGAAAGGTTCCGTGTCCTAATGCATAGTTTAAGATCTATCACGGAATTTGAAGATTACTCTTGAAACAGCGGAGATTACGAAACAAAGAAGAATTTTTCAAATAATTAAATTTTACTGCCAATAGCATAAAGAGTTTCTTTTCAAGGTTTTCAGAATGCAATGAAAGAATAAGCGAAACAACACTGCACTTAATTTTCGACTGCGTATTAAATTACAACGAGTTTTGCTCGTCTGAATACTTCATTTAATAAATCATTTTTAAATGATATAAATGAGCTTCAAACTATCGTGCCGTTTTCTAAAATAATATGTGGTCTGCTTTGTTAGAGAAAATTCCTCAGTATCAAGTTTGACAGGAGCGACTCTAATAATCTCTATTAAAAAACTGGATTCAACGTTGCTCCACAATTTTTGGCGTGGCACAAAACTCTGGAGGAGCAAAATCAATCACCGGTGCTATAATTAATGACTGAATTAATTATTGACGGGTAAGCTTAATGTTGGATAATTAATCTAGAGTCTGCGAAAGCTATTAGAAAAGTTTCCACTTTAAAATGAAATATCTCAAGTTGTTCCATTAAAATATTTATGAAAAAAATTCTTTTTAACAAATAATGTGCATAAAATAAAGATTCAGGTAAATAATTTTTATGAATATTTGTAAGTTAATGTAACCCTATATTTCTATTAATTAGGTGTTTAATTAACACGTAAATTAGTTTGCAAAGAGTTTCCAATAAATACAGTTATAGATAACTTCTTACGCATTTATTGCATCTGGTGTACACTAAATATTGATTACTAACACGCGTAGAATTTATTTTAAATCTTTGTTTACTAACTTAAAGAAAGCCATGCCAATGAAAACTGGCTTGTCATGAAGTATATTTCAAAAATGCATTTACTCACTTCATTATAAATAAACAGTTATGAATATTAATTTAAAGTAGTTAGAGATTTTATAGAATTCATTAATTTGTGTTTTGTCATCTTTGTTGGCCGTAAAGCAATAAAACTGAATATCCATGTAACTATCTATTTGAAATGTTTGTTACTTAGATAAATATTTTGCGTTAAATTAACGCAATTCTACATTTATGCTTAACAGAACGAACGAATGATTACGAACATGACTAGGCCTTTTAGTTTGAAACACATTTGGAAGATATGATTGGTATTTAATTATTGACACAGTAGCTTTAATGCTTTGTTAAAGTAATATACAAATTAATGTTTACGAATGATTATATGTATATGCTATTACAGCATGTGCTGTAATAGAATAAAAGAATGCTATTCTGATTTAGTATATGCTATTTATGTTCACTAATGGCAATGTAGCTAAACCAATGGAATTTCGGCAGTTTAGGCTTGGTTCCCAACTCCTGAATGAGAGAAATTTATTGGTAGTGTTTATGTATTCCCACATATGTTCCAACATTATTTCAAAATTCTCCCAAAGAACCTTTCCCCTTAATCAGATATTCCGGCTCTGTGTTGTATTCTGTTCATAGTGCTTCAATTGACAGTGATCTAAACCAGGGATTCTCCGAGTCACGACACCATACGGCAGACATGGCCAAACTGCGGTCTCCGACACCTTAACTGCGGCTCGCTAGCTACTTGCGATTCTTTGCCATCTGAAATGCGACTTGTTTTGAATAAATATAGTTTAATTTTTTAATACAAATGGAATTTGAAATAGAAATCATGCACTGCCACATTTCTTTATTAATCGCTAATTTAATTTCTGATATTATGTATGTAAAAATTTGATAGATTTCAAACTGTCGACTGCTGGCTTATCGCCAGAGCAACAAATAAGTAAAACTACAAATAATTCCATTTCTGGTAATTACTATTCCGGTTATGTTACTTTTTGAGCAGGTACTGGTCATCAAAATACACTAATACGAAGTTAATCTAAAAGGCAATGCTAATATTTTATTTAATTATTCTTCCTAATATATTTTTCTCTTAAGTCAATTTTACTTCAGGCAGTATTTGCTTACATTCCTGTGTGATCCTATTATTCGCAACAGCTGTGATCCACCTGGAAGATTTGCTATTCGTTGTAGGGTACTACTTTTATTCAGTCCTTGAATGGCGTGAGTAACTGTTCAAGAAACCTGTTTCGCCTTGCAATCCATATTGTACTCTTTTAATCTGTGGAAGAATTTTATGAGGATTTTATTTTTGGTACATTGAACCTTCAGCCTCTTACACGGTTAGGAGACTTGTCTCAGTTTTTTGCGGAAATCCTTCAAAATTAATTTCCTATCCCTAAGCAAGTTAGTCATTTTTACGCAATTGTTCATAGATTTCGTAACCATTCACAATAATATGCTTAACGAACACTTTTCTCACATGGAACTCTGTGTTTCGTAATAATTCCTTGCAATCCTAGGCAGAGATCACAATTTATTTCACCATTGGTTGTGCATGCTGAAATATTTGGAGTCGTGGGAAGAATCACTGGCTTGACAATGATTAAATTTTAGTCAAAATGTTTAATTTCAATTTATCAAATATTGTTATTCCAGACGGAGGTCTTTCACCTTAATCATAAAATCTTCATATCAATAACGTTGCATCAAGCAAGCAATGAGGGATCAACAGAACACAAACGTCTCTCTTCTCGAAAGTTTCTGTCAAAATCGGCATATTGATGTTGGTGAAATCTTTTCTCTGTCTGATATTTTCTCGCATTTTTCAATTTCTTGTTTGATGACCTTCTTTCATTGTACCTTGCACTAGGTTAGAGGCATTTTGCAGCTGCACCGCTCTGCAGCTGCACCGGTTGCCCCAGCTCTGATGCTAGCATTAAACTTCTTTTAACGTGTTGATATTTTTTGCCTTCCCAATTTTCGATCGTCATGTCCGTCTGACATTTCCTTCATGAAAGCTTAGTAGCCAAGCGAAAAGTTGTACAATGATCCACTGCTTGGTAACTACAAATTTCAGACAATAATGTAAAATTTTGCTCCCGTAAACGTTTCCTGTCTGATCTTTTATTTCTAAAGTATCCTCTCCTTACAGACTCCATTTCAAACTCCATTTGAGATTTATTTTATGTACGCAGGTTAGATAACACAATGGAAAGTTGTATTATGTAATCTTAGGCTGATAGTAATTTATTTTAAACTTTCTGAGTTATTATACTTAGAAATTTAACATGAGACGGTAAGTCATTTGATCGCCTTTATGAGTCCAACAATTAGAATATGGTAGATCCGTACATCTATTTGGCAAGAGCTTAGGAGCTAAACTGTTGTGCAGACGTTTGCCGTGTTACAAAAGCTTTCCACATCGAACATCTGTACATGTCCATAGAAATATGAAGAGTTACGCTTTCATGTTACATGTACATTTGCGAAATAAATTAATTATAGTAGTGACGGGTATGTTTCCTTTCTGTAACATTAGCTTTGATTTGCCATGTATTTGAAAAACAGCTGAAAATTAAACAGCTAAGGTTGAAGAGTTTAGCTGGTAGACAGATGGAATATGTGCTCGAAGAAGCTTGTATGTAGCCCGGCATCAACTACTACATTTATTAGATATAGTTTATGTATGTCAAAAATTATCGCAATTATTCAAGAGATAGTTTGAAGAACTTTCAGTGATGCACTTGAACTTCATTATCTATGTCCGAAATTATCGGGATCATTCGAAAGATAGTTTTGAGAATTTTCAGTGATGTGCAGTGTACTGATTACTAAAAAATTCTGTTAGATTTCGTTGGATGCCACGCTGAAATACTGTATCAGTCAGGGCTGTCATGAGAGATGCTGATTATTCAAATACCACTGGAATTGAAATCATGTTCTTTTTTTGCTGAATTTTTCTGTACTGGGCATCAGAAAGAGTAGTTATTCCAAAGTTTTTGGAAAACATGTATAACGATTTTTTAGGTTATGATCCAAAGATTCGAATAATCTCAGTATGTTGGTCCTTATGTTAATTGTGTAGAGAAACAAAATCACTTTTTAATCAAAAGCCTAAACAAGTTAATAGCTTATTTTTAAATAAATATTTTTTCTCGAATAAGCGTTTCTATGCAGTGCTCGTTGAAGTGTATCATTTGATTTATCCTTTGTAAAAGACTGCTCATGAGTTAAAAAAACACACAGTTTTCTCTTAAATAATGATTTGTAATTTATAAATAACATTTTTTATGTAATTATAGACCAATGAATATGCTTCCGATTCATTTTACTTCTAAAATAAAACAACAATAATTATAAACGGAGAGGTATAGTGGAAATCAGAAAAAAAATATTTGGTTTCTCTACACGAAAAAAAATATAACGCTCAGTTGCTCAGTAAAAGAGTTACAACTTTTTATTTTCTTAAAACTTTTCTGAACACAAAACAGTAGATATAAGATGTATTTATTCATATTTATATGTAATCATGTTAATCACATATTCATTAATTTAATTCAAAAGTTTCTTTATATTCAAAACCTGTCTCATTATTTTTGAAACGATATAAATTTGGACTTGCGGTTCTCGAACGTTCATAAAATCTATCATGGGCCTCCCATCATCTTAAAGTTTGGCCATGCCTGCCATATGGGATCGCTTAATTGAATTTGGCGGTATCGGAAGTTTTAACAAAACTGAAAAATTCTGTATCAGAGCTAATTTAGCAATCATACACGTATGATATATCTGTGAATTTATAGTAGTAAAAGAGCGC
Source organism: Stegodyphus mimosarum (assembly GCA_000611955.2). Classification (NCBI taxonomy): domain Eukaryota; kingdom Metazoa; phylum Arthropoda; class Arachnida; order Araneae; family Eresidae; genus Stegodyphus; species Stegodyphus mimosarum. The sequence goes on along the minus strand of KK121892.1, from coordinate 150,997 downwards.
TTAACACAACTCGTCAGCTGAGAATGGTTACACTGATTAGAGGCTTAACACAAGAACGATGTAACTAGTTCCATATGAAAAAAGTTTGCTGTCTTCGTTTATATCTTCAACAAGTGATAATAAACCTGTTGCACTTTGCTACCATCATATATTAATGCCTCTACTACCTGTCTGCTTTATCAAGAGGGGGGGATTCTTTTAAGAGCTCTTCAGTCCTTTTCACTAGTTATTTTTTCACCATCTGTTTCTCATATGTGAAAACAGATTTTTCGAAACTTAGCGTAATTCGTTTTTGGGGGTGGAAACAATAATATTTTTGTTTTTTCTTTGTTATACTCGTGTCGTTAGCTTAACGTTTTCCTTGCATAGTGAGAATGAACTTCTAAGCATGCATACTAACCAAATATTTTTTCAAGTGAAATACCTTAATTAATTGAGAGATGGTATTTTGAAATTAAGTTCATTTTTTCTAACGGGATTCTTGGGACGACTTCGTAATGTTGTACAGTGTGATCCAAAAGCCACGCATATCAGTGTTTCAAAAACTCTATAAACTCCAAAATAGATAGTTACGGCAAATTGTTTCAATACATGACAGGTCTATATCGTTGCAAGTAATACATCACTTGAAACTTTCGTTGCAGTTTATGCTGTTAGTTTTAAAAACTGTTTGCTTTGTGCAAGATGGAGAGGAATTTTTCAAACAGAATGAATTTTTACGACTGAAAATTACTTTGTGACGCATAATTTTGATTTTGATTACTCCTTTCTCACAATCTCCTTTCAATCTCCTTTGTTGGAGATGGCAGCATTTTATTCTTGACTTTGTTCATTTTATCCTTTGTCGTCTGGGAACGTGCACAAGAGGGGAAAATCATTCATTTTAAAGTTGATGAATTTTTAACGAATGAGATTTTGCGATGAAATAGTTAAGTCGAGGTATGTACAAAGGTTACTGGAGTAATGACGAGTAAGGATATTGGATTTGCATCAAATGTTAAAGCTGATAGCAATGAACATACGCTCAATGAACGATCATTGGAAACTGTACACTTATTAAATGAACCATCAGAAAGTACTCGTATCCAAACAATTATTACCTGATTTAAATGAAGTGTTTTGCGATGCTGTCAAAATGTTAAATTCATAAAGATGAGCTCTTAACACTCGTATATTTTCCAGCTTTTCCTAAGATACGAATTCTGATTACTAAATACTGCTACTTACAGAAATACGTTGGTTCATAGGAGGACGAAAATTATGCAGTTATTACACTTTAAAGAGGAAATGTAGTATATTTAATTGAAGAGATATCCGACTTTGGTGTTTTTTTACAAAGAAATATAGCTTTTAAAGTAATATTTTCCCAATATTTTTGGAAAAGTGGGTAACTTGAAAAAACGCTACTTGAAGGAAATAAGAGTAACATATTTAGTTTAAAATATGAAAATGAAAGTTTTGGTTAAAATTTAACGTATGGAAAAACGTAGAGTGGGACATGGTTCTTCAGAATTGCTTAGAGGTATACTTACTTACAGATATAATAACCGAAAGCAGCTTTTCTAGATATTTGATACGAAAAGTTATAATTGATTATTTGTAATCTCTCAAGATATAAGTACTTCTTTCAAATTTTGGTATTGAAAAATAAAACTGAATTCGTAAAACGTGTTCATCAGAAACGATTAGACAGAATAATTCAACATTAAGAATTTACGAAGAATTTTCCGAGTTATCGAGCGACGCAGATCAAAACAGTTAAAAAATTCCTTAAATAAATTTCGGCTGGAGATTAAGATAGAATTTCTGTTACCTTCTAAAATGATACTGAGCATACTTAGAAATTTAACTGCGCATTTACGCCAAGCAGAAGTTTCAGCACTTACCTTTATAAAACCAAAAATATCGGTCAACTCCGCAAAAAAGTTGAAACTCCTCGTATCAGCTATTGAGCCAAAATTTAATTCTTTCCTAACGTATTTTTCGTAGGTATGGTAGTCGTATTCGCCTGAATTATTTCTCAATAATCAGTGTGCTATCAGGTTTTGTTCAAAAACATGTAAATTTTATTCAGATGAATTTATTTAAGCTATGTGCATATTATCTAGTACTTTAAATATTGGATATTTTACATAGATTTAATGTCACGGCAAAAATGAATATAGAATGAAATATTGGGCAAAAAAGCAATCATATATATGTTCATATGCTTATTCTGCTAAACGTATATACTAAACTTCTGCTATGTAGAGATTCTGGCTTCAGGGCTATTTTTAAATGTGTGCTTTCTATCAGGAGGGTTGAGAAATTAGGGGTATGAGCGGTAAATGCATGTGCAGGTAAAAATAAACAATTAGATTGTGAATAAAGGTTCCTTTTCGCTTTCTATGTCCATTGCAGAGAGAGAGAAAGTTTCTGTTCCATTAATGAGAAGCGAACCAAGGGAAGCCCACAGGAGACCTGCGTTTTTAAAAAGACTTCTTACGGGTTAAATTGGGGCAATAATCACGTGCTAAAATGGTTGAAACACAATATTTTTAATCTTTCTTTACACATAAACATTTTGACACCTACATTGTCATGGACAGACAACACATACAACAGTTAAAAAGTATTCATTTTTTATATGAACCTAAGTAGCACATAGACATATTAAAATTAAAATAAACATATAAATAAAGACTTTATCCTAATCTCGGAACTAAAGTCCTAAATAAATATTTACATATTGACATTGAAAAATTCAGATTTACATAATCAACTCTACCAACTAAGTGGAGGTAAACGGTACTGGAATATGGAATCTAAAACAACCTTACGCGATGCTGAAGGATTGTATGCAGTGGGTCAGTCTGCAGATGAATTAATGTAACCTGCCCTAACCCAGTGACCTATAATTTTTAATACTGTTCGTTAATGTTTGCCGAGGGAAGCCGTAATCTCCATCACACTAAATATCAATTCGAAACAATCTCGATATAATAAGATGCCCGGATAGTCGCTCATCATCAGTCGGAGCTAGAAGCCGAAATTCTAAGTTGCTAGCTAATTATCAGTCCAAAAGCAAGCACTCTATAACACTTCGCAAACAAAGAAAAGTTGGCTAGATTCAGTCAAAGACCTTTATATCTCAGCTTTCTCTTAAGAGTCTGTAAAACTTCAACACTTTATCTCGTTGGATCTACGGACAGGAACCTTTACCATTCAGTCATTTCTTAAATGTCTGTAAGACTGAAAAACTTCATAAGAGTGAGGCAGTAACCTGCATCGCCCAGTCTTTTCTTAAACTTCGGAAAAACTGGAACGCCTCATTAGTGTAGGGCAGAAACCTTTATCGCTAAGTAAGTTCTTAAACGTCTGTAAAACTGGAACATATAATAAGTTCAGAGCAGGAACCTTTATCCAACAATTATTTCTTAAACATCAGAAAACTGCAACATTTCATCGATGCAGGGCAGGAACTTTTATCTTCCTTAGTCATTTCCAATAAAATTTTCTTTTTTCATCTCAGAAAACTACACACCTTTCTATTAGTTATCTCCTGCACTTTTATTTTTCTCTTTTTCGTTTTCGCTACTCCTCACCTAACTCAAAGCGAGTCCAAAGCTAACCCAAATAAAGCCCCTTTTTCGACAAAATTTTTCCTATTGAATTCCCAACCTAATTACTAATTATAAGTAATCTTCAGGTGTAGTCACGTCTGATTTGAGCTTAATTGGTCAAGCAGAGTCCATTACAAACTTTTCCGAACTAATTATAACCACGTAACAATTACAGTTAGACGTCGCATATATTTTCTACATCTCCCAAGAAAGGCGAAGCTTCTGTTTACTTTACATAGTCCAAGGACCATTTAAACAGTAAATTACGCTATGCTCCAAGTCAAGCTTTTTTTTAAGCTGCCGCATCCGTTTATCACCTGCAACGAAATAAATTTTAACATTCCCTTCGAGGCTTTCAGACCTTTCTCTGCGAGAGCTTTCTTTCGAAACGCGCATCCACTGCAGCTTGCTTCTCATTGAGGGAAGAAAAGCATTCTGTTTCTCTCTGCAACAGACACAGGAAGCTAAAAGGATCGTTTAATTTACAGTCTAACTGCTTATTTTTATTTGCGTCTGCATCTATCGTTTATATCCCTCATTTCTCGACTCTCATGAAAGAAATCGTACAAAGTTTAGATAACTATAATCTCTACATAATACTTCTTCATTTAAGAAACTGGATTTGCTTGAAGCCTTACACGTTCGCAAGAATTTACCTAGAGGAACACAGTGCTTCAAACCTAGTTTCAACGCTTTCAATGTTTTTCGATGTTTCAATGCTTAATTCTGTAATTTCTTTGATTAAGTTTTTGAGTCGGTTCACCTATAAAAACGATAAAGTGTTATTTAAAATATGTACCAATCTGAGTATCTAAGTATGTTGTTATGCTCATTTTATGTTTATTATTGACATATTTTGCTACCATATTGGCTGTCGAATAGTTCTGCCGGGAGAATGCTGATACAGGACCAAAACGGTTAAACACTTTCTTCGAAAATATCCCTGGCTTCTACCGGAAGGAGTCTTTATGTAAGCTTTTCATTAGCACACTTAACTCCTTAGTATGAACATTGTATTTGTCTTTAATTCATACTCAACATCAACAAATGTTTTAATTCTTATTTCTAGTTTATAGAACTCTATACTCAAGGTTGTGAAAAAATTTGCCTGGGTTGCGAGTTAGCAAGTAGAGAAGTCCTGATGTAAGCAACTCCACATAAAAACTAGTTTGAAATATTCTCTCTTTAGTTGTTCAAGTAGATTTTACGCATTTTGAGATGTAAATTTGTTAGCCATCATGGAGGTACATTAGCATTTCTGTTACCGCTTGAATGGAATCTGAATACTCCAGAGGTTAACCTGTTCTGTCAGAAAATTCAAATATATAAGAAAAAGAAATAAAAATTCTGCCGCAATTGACTGATGATGTAAGCACCGAATAATTAAAAGGAAATGAAGCATCACAACGTAAACTTGATGAATAAAAACATATGCGTGCTTTGCGAGTGTCTAAATTTATGAACTTTAAAATTATTTTCGCTCGTTCAGTGTGTTAAATAAATATAATAACACTTCAAAGTAAATTTCTTTATAAATGAAGAAAGTTAGCTGAATTTAAACATTTAATTTAGGATACATATAGGTAAAAGGGTTTATTACTTACGTTTTTTAAGACATAACAAATCAAACAAAATATACAAGTGCAGAATAAACTCCAAGCATCTCGACCAGAAAAATAAATTGTTGCGGAATGCACTGTAAGAAAATAAAAATAAAAAAAAATTAAAATTCTATTCTCTTCTTGAAAAGGAGGAAGATAAAATAGGATTTAGATAGGAGATTTGGGCAAAAGAAATAAATAGAAACTGTAAACACTAGAGCTTCATTTGCAAGTAAAAATCTCGAAATCTCTTCTATATACTTTTCGACGTCTCTATTTATCAGGATTCTTCTGAATGATAGGTAGAAAACGAAAAACGGTTTTAAAAATAAAACTCGTTTAAGCCAATTTTCATCCTATTCGACTAATTACGTTTCTGAAACTCTTTACTTTCCTATTATTCTTCTAGCAAAGAGTCGCTACGAAACTAATTTCGTCCTTTACAATTCAGTCAAAATTGCGATAGTATACTATGCGTTTTTTCTGGCGCTATTTGACAGTGAAACGTTATATCCCAGTAGGTATGAGCATTGACAGTGAATAATGTGAAATTACTAGCAAAATATTTCAAAAACAAGATATAGATTGAAATTTGTTAGCATTTTAATTAAATTAGCTGATTAAATGCAATATTTAATGTAACAGTGCAGAATAACAGTAAGAAGAAACATTAAATTTCCTGTCTGTTTGCTTGTTATAGCGTTATTAATGGTGCTTATGACTGGCATACCCAGTAGCAAATAACACTCGAGGCTAATTATTCGCTAAGTTGTTAATCATTAGTAGAAATATTAGTGGTTGGCTCTTTGGTTTTAGAATCACAGTGTTACAGCGCTCGATTGTGGGTGAGGAATTCTTGCATTTAAGGAGTAGTCAGAGGAGGAGATTTTATGGAATGGATGGTTGCAAAAGGTAATAGAAATATATGAATTTATTACATAGATTAGTCTCTTTTAAAAATAAGAGTAACAAGCACTATCTGACGTTTTCTACTTTTATCTGATCTTTTTCCTACTTTTTTCTACATTATCTGACTTTTCCTACTATAGTTGTATTTGTTTTCGTTACGTTCTTGCATTTCTTCATCAGATGGATATACTAACTATATAATCTTAACAATCTTACAGATTACAGGTTTTCACCTAGTTTGATATTTTTGCCATGATGATTACGTTTTAATTAACATGTATTTTAGTTTTCCAACTAAATTATACTTAGATTATAAATATAAAATGTGTATATATCATAAACTAAGTAAGGCAAAAGAAAAGAAAATAAATGTGTTGTTTTGAATGCTTGAATGGTGTTCACTTTTCCCTGAGATCTATTACTTACCTTCTTTCATTTGGTATAGTAATTATTACTCTTGTAAACGAAAGTTCTTTGTTATAGTGAGTCAGCTTAATTATCAATAACTTCTACGAATGCATGTGTAGTTAGCAGAAATGTATATTTAAGTTAGAATATTCAATTAAAAATAAAGATTATAGAAATTTAGGTTTGCGTTTTTGCTTTTAGTGCGCAATAAACTGTTATATATGATGGCAAAGAAAATTATTTTCTGTGTTTTCTGTTCCGCAGTTTATCGTAAATTGTCTTCTAAATAATTGACATTTCGTAACTAAATAGAGTATGATAAAATATTGATAAATTACTTGATGCAGAGAATGTTATCATGCTCGTATTGTCAAAATACGAGCATGATAACATTCCCTGCAAGATAAAATTGTCAAATACGTAGCTTAGTGAGAGATAAATTTTTATTTGAGATCTTAACTTCTTATTTTTCTCTGCCTTTTTGAAGTTTTTAGAATTAAATAGGAAGAAAAACACGCCAGCCAGTGTAAAATAAAAAAATAAACAAAACAACAACTTTATTTTTTCCTAGATTTTGAATAAAACTCCATAGATTTCAAGGGCGATATCGGCTCCTCTTCTTCAGGAGTAGGCAGAAAGATTTTAGCTTGTGATGAATAAAGACCTGCGTTTGATCGCTTTCGAAATCGATTGATTTTTATTCAAAATCTACGCCAAAATAAGGTTGTTGTTTCGCCTAATTTTAACCTTTTAGAATTAATATACTTTACCGTAAGAAATGTTGCATAGGATTTGCATTAGAACTTACATTCGCAAATCAAACGACGGAACTAGTTACAAATAAAAGTATCATAATTAATTTTTAGCAAAAATTATAGCTGTTAACAAATTCAGAACTATGGTGTTAATCCATCAGTTCACGAGTTCTCTAATGCTTATTACTAACACTACTAAAACTTTTAAAAACAGAGCCTTGTTATGTGTTCAGTCGTAATAAATTAATGAGATAAAGTCACATAAAACAAAGTTCGGGAAATATACAGCCCTTAATCTAGAACGACTGGAAGCAAAAATAATGTCCAGCCAAAAAAAAAAAAAAAAAAAAAAGAATTCATCTAAAGTTACTTCTAGGAGTATCAGAAATTACAAGAAGTTCTCTCAGTACCAACCAACTCTGGTTCCTAGAAAATAGCTCACACTTAGTCCGGAAATCTTTGCTGAATTTCATATTTATTATCAACTTTATTGAGTGAAAACTCAATACTGTAAGAAGCCTGTAGAAAACAAAAGCTACCCTTTTATCCGAAAAATCTTCATTTTCGTTAACAGATATGTGGAAAGATATAGATAATTTTTTTATGAAGTTCCTTTTTTTTGTTTTAAATATAAAAGATGCTTCAGAAGAAGTCTGCAGTCTATCACCCGAGCACATCGGTAATTATGAGAAAGTGGCTGATCCGGTAGCAGACGTTGCGAAACGCCTAGAGATGGCACTCCACCTTCCTCTGTTTCTTCAGTGTAGGATTAAAATAACAATTAGCTGGAAAATATTATTATGCTCTATATCAAATAAATTAGTTGTTGTTGTGTTTTGAACTGAGCCTTTTATCGCCTACTACATACAAATCTGAACTACCGAAAGAACGAAATTAACTTTGTTGATAGTTACAACTTTATTAGATTAGTATTTCACAACAGACAATATGACAGCCCTAATTAAAGAAATACTGATTAAGGGAAAGTTCGAATTGTTGAATAGCCATAGACTTCCTCACCGTCAAACTTAGTAGCAAAAGTTCTCGTAGGTAAGAGAAACTGAAAACGTTCACAGCACCAGAAGCTTTAGCACTAACACCCCCAAGACATTTCTGAAGTGTTTCCATTGTTATAAACGTGAAGCCAGTCGCTCAAGAGGAAGCGAAGATCAATAGTTTTCACAGTATAGAACGATAGCAAAAGTATTGCGCATCTACTTAGTTACCTTATTAAAGATTGTATGAATTTTGTTATATACGTATTTCCCATTGTACTGTCATTACGTTTGATATTTTCTTCTAGAGTATAAAAATGTAGATTTAATAAGAATTGCATTGAATTTAATTGAATTTATACATAAAGGCCGAGGAAATTTGTTGCACTGTATGCGTGGATCAGAAATATTTTTCTGAACTTTTGTTTGAACACCAAATAATATGGAAATGGAATGTTTAATGATTGTAAAATGAGGAAACTTGAAAATGAAGATTAATGTTAAGTTTACAAATAAAGAAAAAGAGTGTACCTTAGTATTTAGTTCGAATCTCAGGTTCTTTGTCTGTCGGCTAGTCCCCTTGGCATAAATTTATTTCTGACTGGTTTAACACAAGACAACAAGCAAATTTTCCGAACTTCTAACTCATCTCATCTTATCTCCTTCAAAATAGATGAAGTTTTCCTGCTAAATTCAAAGCTTCTGATTTAAATATCAGAACAAATTATAAATTTTAAATAATATAAGCGTATTTAGCCTAAGTTATTGGTTCGAAAACAGACATTTAGAAACCGTTGATCACAAGATCTCAAATCTAATCAGCTTCATTTGTTGTTGTTCCTTATGTTCACTTGTCTGATGTATAGTCGGCCCAACTCCATGAAATTCCTTGTGGCAAGAAACGCAAGATTGCGCCTGCCGTTGGCAACAGCCTTGAGCACCATACAGGTGACAGTGCGATTTGGCCCAGTTCCGCCCCCAATTTTGATGCAGAGCACCCCGGGGGGCGGGTCCGAGGGGCTCTCCCCTTCCACCAAACTACACGACAGGACTTTCGGCTTGCGGCATATTTAGGGTGCCACCATGCCGCACAGACACTATACGTTTGCAAACATCCATGCCTTTTCCGGGATTCGAACCCAGGCCCTTCGGCACGGCAGTCAGCGACGCTAACTACTATAGCGGTTGGGTGGCGCTTCATTTAGTTTATTCAAATTAGTATGTAATGTTTGTCACTATGTTACTATGTTCGAAACTATGTTTTGAACATATTCAAATTAATTTCCAGTTACTCAGTGTAACTATTAAACATACTTAATTAGAATTTACCCGCTACAAGTCTATAATTTGGGAGATTTAAAATATTTTATTTAGGTCAATTGTTTCCTTTGTCTCGAAAACTGTCAAACATCAGTTGGGGATTGAAGGGGGCGCACAGGGAATTCTACAGAGTAACTAACATTAAAGTATGTTGAAAAACTTAGCAGTACTGTTTTTATATTATGTGTATAAAAGCAAAATGTAAAAAAGACATTTATCTACGTAGGTATCTTAACGTGATGGCAGCTATCGTATTTTAACACGTTGTTAGCTGTATTTTTGGATAAAAAGTTATCACTATACTATGAGAATTTTTTTGAATTCCTCAAAGACTATTACAGTTTCATGGTTTCTGCAAACATGGCTTGATAATAATGTGTGTTTCGAACCCAGTATTTTCTTAAATTAGGTATTATGGGAGTTTCTTCCAATTTCGTGACGATTTTTATATGCATAAACAGATACATATAGCAAAACTGAAAATCAAGAACACTTTCGGGCATAATAATGCACGCACGTGCAAAGACTAGGCGTAATATGAAATGGGGTTTTAAAGAAAAAAATTACGAGAAGAGTTAAGAAAAGAAACATCTTCCTCAAAATGTTTTTGTGATATCATTGAAGATAGTCTCGGATTCGATTAAGCAAATATTTTCCAAATGAAATGAAAACTATTGACGATCTTAAATTTTGACGCATAAAAGCTTTCAGATTTTATCTTTAGAGATATGTTTTCCATTTTTCAATTAATAAAATTCATTTTTACGAAACTTTTAGTATGATACTCAGGTTCTCCCTTTCATTTTATTTGGCTAAGAGTCAGTGTATTAACCAGTAATAAGATTACAGTGTTATTAATTACTCTTATATTATTTCTTTTAAAATTAAAATAAAATGTAAGTTATGAAATAAAAATCTATATTTAATAATTCGAAAATTCTGTAACCTTTTCGTGATTTGAAATTTAGATTGAACACAACAACTTTAACTTTAATTCCATTGTGTTATTTTAGTGCGGCTTTTACTTGATGCTTCGTGTGGATTGGTTTATTGGATTACGGCAAAGCATTCGAGGGTTATCAGCTTAAGGGAAGGGATGCTTTAGTGTAGGAGTTTCTAAGAGAATCTGGCCCGTATACACGTTACGCATATGAAAATTCTCGAAACGCCCATGTAGCTAGCCCGTTGGCCGAGATTCGAACCCTGGACTGAATTACCAGTGTTCAGCGACTTTACCGCTGAAGTTATTGCTAGCTATTCTATATAAGAGTGATATTATAACTATACAGTATTACTTTTATGAAAAAGGTTTTTCTGGTTAAATTACTCACTAAAACATTGTTCAAAACCTATACTTTCGAAAATTTTGTAGATTAGAAATTAACAGATATGAGGTCAAAAAAGAAATGGAACACGTTGAAAAGAATTTTTATTAAAAGTTAGAGCAAGCTGAACTCTCAGAATTTCGAAAACCAACAATTATTATTTCCCTTTAAAATACTTTTTGACATATGGTTCTGCGCAGAAATTTTATGCGTATGTGTAATTATCTCAAGTATGAAGCAATAATATACTTGATAAAAAATTATAGTCAATATACGTATTAAGATTCATATGCGAACTATTTTATTTTGTTTTAAAAAGATCCTCAGAAGGTTTTCAATAGTAGTCGTTTGTAGTATGCTTGTATCATAATGAGATTTCAATGACATAACACAAGACTTAAACTTGCTAGATGCGTAATATTATTTGATTAGAATATGTATACTAATTCCTAAATCTTATGTTCTGTAAGAATATCAACTTGCTGCTTTATGTTTTACCTTCAGGACAACGCCTTTCAAAAATACTGTTGTTGTCTTCTTCCTGTACCGCTGTAATTCTTATAAAACTATTTCGACATGGTAATTTACAAGTGAAAAAGTCTTTTAAGTCAAGCCTGCTAGCCGTTTGGGAGAGTGGAATGATGGATGGAGGTCTGACAAGTAACAGCAGCGCAAAAATGTCTTTGTTATGAAGAACTACATAAGAGAAATTTTGACAGCTACATGTGTGTGGTTTCCTAGAAATTCTGATATTTCACTTATGTTATATTGATTGCCGATTTTTTTTTTACTTTTGAGATCTTGTTGGAGAAAGAAATGATATAGCTTCAACTATTTTTTTCCACTATTCTAATTTTTTTTGTTTAAGGCTTTATTTTTTCCCGCCATAAAGATAGTAAAGTATTTTTTTTATTTTACTCGGCCTAAAAGATTCAGTATCTGTAAGAGCAAATTCCAAAATAGTACCAAAGTATTTTGCCTGAGTAAGTAACTGCTGCGATTCTGAAAAAATACGACATTTTTAGGAAGTAATATAAATAGCCACATTATTTATGCTTTGCCTAATTACCTGATTTGTCATTATGAACGGCTTTTGTAACTCTTCTTTACAATCTGAATTAATGCTGTTGTCATGCATTATTGCTGATGAGCAGACATAAATGTTTGAAATTTCGTCTTACAGTGTGAAGTTTTATTGATATAAGCAGTTATTTTTATGCTAATAATTTTCTGCCTTTTCTGCTTTTCCATCGACCTTGACTAGAGTTCAGATTAAGTAGCGAATATAGTTAGTTTTCATTGACAACACTGAAGAGTTCATTATCTTATCTGACAACCCAACCAAACCACAGCTGCTACGTGTACAGCGTGTACAGTTGATTTCGCTCTTGTAGATTTGGTGAATGATTTAACAGTTTGTTTAGTATTAAACTGGCGAGAGCTAGCCATTTGAGAGGAAAACATTCTAGTACATTTAATATTAGGTGTAGTTTAAATATTTAGTTCGAATTTTTGTAACTTTTCTTAATATCTGAGTTGTGTAAAGTTTACCACTTGTAGCAATAAATATTTTATTGTATTTTATTCGTGAGTTATTACTGAAGCAATAATGCAGTTAAGACTTAGTGGGATGGCGATAATGCTCCCAAACAAGATAAGATAGGCACTACTAAGTATGGATAAACTTAAGCAGTTTTCTTTATGACATTGATTGTCACAGTCCACTAATATTGAGCTAGATTGTCAGAGATTTCAATTCTGAGGTATGAGTTGTTCACAGTTTTTTTATTGTTTTACTGAGGAGTGTTCGTTCATCTTCTCCACAGCTTTCGTTTTTTTTTCGTTTCGGCGTCACTGGTGATCTATAGGGTGTATCAGTACAGCGGCGATAAACTTTTAGGAGAGATAGAGTGCACCTAGACGATGGGAAATCACATAAGAATGCATGGTCGGAAACGCTTTCCTGGCGCGGTAGTGATGTCAGGAAAGTCAAGAAAGAAAGGACACGAACGGGGTGAGAAAACATGTTTATTATTGGAGTACAACAAAAGCAAAGAAAAAACAATATAAAGAGACAACGATTATCATCAAAGAAGGTGTTCGAAATTACGACTCACACCGTGGTGCAGGAACCATGTGTCATGCATCTTCCATGCGAGCTTCCATTCGTGATGCTGATCTTCCATGCGCCACAGAAGTGAGGCCTCCATCACGGTCCGGGATCGTAGTTTCAAACACCTTCTTTAATGACGATCGTTCTTTGTTTTTGTTCTTATTTGTAGGTTTCTGCTGTACAAGACATATTAAAACAGGTTTTGTCCCACTGTTTGTGTCTTTCTTTTTTGCGTTTTGTGTCGTTACTACCGAGCCAGGAAAGGGTTTCCGACCATGCTATTTCCCATCGTCTAGGTGTACTCTATCTCTCCTGAAAGCTTGTCACCGCTATACTGATACACCCTGTATATACAGTCTGTTATTAAACGGTGTCGACACGGTGTTTTTATCTATCTATCTATCTACCTCTCTCTATATATATATATACACTGCTCGACATTGAAAATGCAACACCAAGAAGGAGTGGTCAGAAAGTTATGAAATTTGGAAAAAAGAGCAAGCAGCAATAAGTGATCTTTATTTCAAAATGACAGTCAGAATGCAGAGCGAGAACGGTGTCGGCTCAGTAGGATGTAGGACCACCGCGGACAGCGAACACGTCTAGGCATAGAGTCAATAAGAGTGCGGACGGTGTCCTGAGGAATGGCTCTCTATTCCCTTTCAACTATTTGCCACAGTTCGTCTTCTAAACGAGGCAAGGGCAGAGTCTGCAAACGGCGCCCAATCACATCCCGCACATGTTGAATTGGTGACAGGTCAGGAGAGTACGCTGGCCAAGGAAGCATCTTTATACCTTGCACAGCATGTTGGCAGATGTGAGCACTGTGTGGTCGGGCGTTATCTTGCTGAAAAATTGCATTAGGCAGCTCCTGAAGGTAGGGGATTGCCACCGGCCGCAGTACATTATCCAAGTATCGTTGGGCCGTCATAGTGCCCTGAATACGAACTAGAGGTAACCTGGAATCGTAGGCAATAGCGCCCGAAACCATTATGCCACGTTGTCGCCCGGTGGGGCGTTCCACAGTTGCTGCCGGATTAGATCTGTCTCCACGTCGAAGTCACACACGTATGCGGCGACTGTCACTGGATAAACAGAAGTGTGACTCATCTGAGAACACGACGTTTCGCCATTCTGTCGTCCACATCGCTCCAGTCCGGCACCATTCTAAACGTTGGCATCTATGCTGTGGGTTCAACGGCAGTCTTCTTAACGGACGCCGTGAGTGCAGACCACGTTTAACCAATCGACTGGAAATGGTTCTCGTCGACACGGGAACATACAGGGTATCTTGCACATACTGCAGAATCGCGATACAAGTGACTTGCGGGACCGCCACAGCTTGTCGGCGCATTCGTCGATCCACGCGTGCTGGCGTCACTCTGGCTGTACCTACACCCCTCCTTCTTCCCCCATTCCCTTGTTAAAATCATGTTCGCCATAGCCGATGCACCGTACTCGTATCCATGTGGGTATCAGCTGCGATTTGACGTAAGGACTAACCCGCCCTTCTCAGTCCAATCACCATACCCCTCGTAAAATCGTCTATCTGCTGGAAGTGTCTTCGTTGACGGCGGCCTGGCATTCTCACCTATTACACGTATCCTCCGGGACAAAATCAACTTTCTTCGATAATTTGTCTGGCAGAAATAACGACACAATATTGCCCATTCTGCACGTTCCTTCCCTTATATCTTACTTCACGTGCGTCGGAGAGCTGCGCACTTCCCATCATTCGCATAACTCAGTGACGTGCGTCTACTCTAAAATTTGCGTAAATTTCTGACCACTCCTTCTTGGTATTGCATTTTGAATGTCGAGCAGTGTATGTGAGGAAAAGAGGATTTATGTAAATACACTCACTTCCAAAAGTTAAGCATGAAGAGGAAAATGCTAATTTCTGGAAGCCAATCAGAATTGAAGAGGATGCAATTCGCTGCAGAGGTAGATGGAAGTATGCAAATGTGTTAGGGAACAGCCAATCGCAGTTTCATGTCAAGAAATATGCAAAAAAGGCAGTCTTATAAGAAGCCAGCTTTATGAAGGTTTACAGAAGTTGATTGTAAGTTCTGATAGAAGGTGTTTGAAACTTTCGTATAATTTGTTTTCAAGAAATACATGTTTCTATGACTTCCAGGAGACGAATGGAAGATTCTGAGCGATGGCGTGCTGTGGGGCGCATTGAAGCAGGACAGTCGATCACAGATGTTGCTCTTTTCTTCGCGGTTCGCCAAGATTTGCTCTGGAGCCAGATGACAAGCGTATAAGGATATGGCGTGAACAACGAACACGCAATCAGTCCAAAAACACCACCGAACATCCCGCATTCCGAGGCGGAAGCATTATAGTGTGGGCAGGGATTTCATTAGGATATCGCACCGACCTGTACATCTTTAAACGGGGTTCTTTGACGGCTGTCCGGTATGGAGATGAAGTCCTAGAACCCATTGTAAGATTGTGCGCTGCAGCAGTTGAAAAGGACATTAATGTTGTTTTAATGGACGATAACGCACGTCCCCATAGAGCTCACATCGTTGATGGCTACCTGGAGAGTGAAGGGATTGCTCCTATGGCGTGGCCAGCATATTCGCCTGACCTTAACCCCATTGAAAATCTTTGGGATGCTTTCGGCCGTGCTTATCTTCACGTTTCCCACGTCCAGCCACTCTTATTGAGCTGGAAACTGCTCTACAAGAAGAATATCGATTACTTAATTCTGCGGTGGTTGACCACTTAATTGAAAGCATGGTCACAAGGTATAAACTTTGTATACAGATGAGGGGGGATCGCATACTCTATTAATGTCCTTTTTTCATTTTATGCTGTTTATTTTCACTTTATACATAATTTTGTTTAAGTCTCCAGTATGTCATTATCTGATGACTTACAAAAATTTAATATTGTTTTTATTTATGTATATAATTATTAATTTTGTTTCATGCATAAATATATATGCTACTTTCCTGCCGAATTTTATGTCAATCAAAGCAGTACTTGTTGATTTGTTTGCATTTTACATCTTCGCGCTTAACTTTTGGAAGTGAGTGTATATATTCATCGGGTCAACAAAAGTCTTCAACCGGCCGTAATTTTAACTTACGGCAAACAAAACAAAAACTAAAACATTTATTTAAAAAAATGTTTTAAATGACGCAAATATTCATGTTTTTGATATTTTTGAATTTAAAGTTTTTTTTCAAATTATGAAATTTAATTTTTTACAGATTCCTTCGATCCCTATACTTAGATTTAGGAAAAGCTGTCTCTGTTTGTAAGACATTAAATACAAAGGTTTGATTCCCATACGACAAAAATTGACGAGATATTGGATATTAAAATTAATCATATTCAGGTGCCGTACAGAAATTCAAGAGCGATATTTACTTAACGATTGGTAAAATATCATTGCATGCATATAATCGTGAAAATATTGATCCTTTTAATCTTTTTCAAACGAGATCTGTCTCACCAGCGGCTGAGAGGTAAAGTCGCTAAACACTGATATTCAGTCTCAGGCTCGAATCCCGTGAACGGACATGGCTGCATGGGCGCTTTCGTGGTTTTCCCCATATGTAACGAGTACACGAGCCAGTTTCCTTTAAAAAGTCCTCCACGAAAGCATTCCTCCCCTTAGGCAGATAGCCCTCGAGGCTTTACCGTAATCACATAAACCAAATGAGGTCTAATACCCGGAATTTTACAGAACTCTCATTCCAGAAAACAGTGATAGGCACTAGCATTATCATATTGCGAACTCTTAATTTTATTTGAGTAATTTAAAAAAATATATACATATTTTATTGTGGAGGCGTCTAATAGGCGGCCACCTCTACCTCCTATGAAGGGACAGACAATTTTATATCCATGCCTTCTCCGGAATTTCAATATCGCAGTCAGGCTCCCCTAACCACTATACCGTCTGAGCTGCTTAAAAATATATCTAGTTAAATGAATTTATAAGAGTTTTGGGTAAGAATTCTAAAGAGTACTTGTGTATTATCGCAAAAACCTTAGAAATCACCAAGGATTCAGAATACACCAAACTACAAACCATAATTATTCAGGCAACCACGCACATGACAAATATTCAATTTCCAACGTCGCCATTAACGCATGCATTCTTTTTGTTGTAGTTGAAGTTCCAAAGGCTTTTATAGAAGAATTGTGATTACGTTTTTCCTTTAACTAAATTTTAAAATTTATCATTGTAGGTTTTTCTATAATAGAAGAAAGAGAGGTGAAATTTCTGCAGGAATATATGATTTTGTCACAAAATCGCTAAAGGAACAATGCTTCGAATTCTTTCTCAAAGCGATCGCAACGAAGTTTCGACCGATACAAAAAAAAATCTGTTTGTAACTAGGTTTACTAATTGTCTTTTAGAATAAATACACAGCTGAAACTTAGAATGTGTGTGTCATAATATGTATGTAATGTACAATTTTTTAAAATAAAAGTAATTATTCTTTTCTCCGGTAAAATTCGCCCCACTGCGCAAAGGGAGTTGCTATAATAAGTAAAGTAACATTCTAAAGTAATAAATGAGACTATATTATAATACTTACTGCATGAGAATATTAATGACGTATTTGCAATGACTTGAAAACTTAAATTATTTTTGTTAAAATGCTTTCGTATTACCAACTGTAATAAAACTGTAAATTAAAGAATATTGCACATAAGTAAAACATAAAAAAATATTACTGAATGTCATTTAAGGGGCGGGAGTTTAACCTCGAATTATTCTGATTTATTCATTAACTGCCCTCTTAGGAAAGGTTCAAAATGACGTCGAAAATCTCAGATTTTGAAATTAAATATCTCGTTCAATTTTTGTCGTACCGGAGTCAAATTTTTTTGGGTTTTATTTTCTAAAATGAGTATAGCATTTTCCTAAATATAAGCTTAGGGACCAGGAGAATGTATAGAGAGTTATATTTCGTATTTTATATGAAATTACTTTTTTAATCTAAAAATAAAGAAATCTTTACGTAATTTAAAACATTTTTGTAATTTAAAGTATGTGTCTGTGATAAGCAGTTGCGAAACTAAAGGCCGGATAAGGACTTCTGAGGACATGGTATGTAATAATTTACGAAGGAAACAGTAATGGGGAAAAACTGTCTTCGCAATGGCGAAATAATTACCTAAACTCTTTCTTAAAGTTATGAATAAATAATAATGAAATTTAAAATCTTTATGGATAAATTTTTCGATGCTATAAATAAATCCTGCAATAGCTTGAAATACTGAATCAAGTAGATATTGTTAATCTGGAAAGAGAATACCCGTGACTCTCAGAACAACTTTATATACTTCAATCTAACCACTGCATCAATATAAACCTTTTTTTAACTTACCTCAGATTTTAATGTACTTATTTTCATAAGGCCAACACCAGTTCATTTAAATTAAATGCCACTTACATTTGCTAATACTAATTACTATTTCATTCGATAGAGATTTAAATTATTGTCCCGAAAGCATGTCAACTAAACCAACTAATAAAAATGATTTTTGAGTAAAAGCATAAGGTATTCCTTAAATTAGGAAAATAGCTCAACGTATTGCCATTTAGACCGTAGAACAGTTTTACTCCTGGAAAAGCTGATCAGCTACAAGATATTCCAAACGCATCTGAGGACAACCCCCGAAACATCAATTACTGGTGTATTTTTGTGGAAGGAACAAGTTGCAATTAACCATGCCGAAGTTAATTCGCATTTTCTTCTAAACCGTAAAAATAGGCTCAGCGTCTTTAAACATTACGCTGAAGCGTGGTATATTCTCTAATCGGATCGCTAATTGAATTTGGAAACACGTGGTACGATCCTCTGGGTAATCCTAAAGGCGCGATTACTAAAGTCATTCAGAAGTAATTTTTCCGACCGCTAAAATGGATAGGAGGTGCTGTAAGAAATCAATAAATTTTCTCGGATGAGTTATGAAGCAGTTTGTTTAAAAAGGATGTTTCAGAAGGGGGCGGGAGGAGATTTCTAATGAATAGCTTGTGCTGATCTTGCTTAAATTTTGCGCCATCTCTCAGTAAAGGCCGTAAGAAGAATATCCTCGTCTTGAAACCATTATTTATGAATATGATAATTTCTGTAATAAACAATGAACATTAGAAGTTGCTGATCTTTCAGAGTTCCTCATTTTAAATAAGTAATTCGAGTACCAAATTTTACTTCGCTCTATTTAACTAAGGATAAGTCAAAAGAATCCGTTTTATATTGAGGTATGCAAAATCAGTTCTTTACGTAGTGCTTTAGAAAATGATATATGAGAGCTTTTAAACACCATTTTGCCTTATTTAGTCAAAGACTTAAGGTCAGAAATACTGGGATCATAAGTTCAAGTTCATTACGTAATTAATGTTAATAGAAGCATGTCACTTTTAAACTTATACAAAATTCAAACAGAAGCTCTTCGCACTTAAGACCTGCCGCAGGTCCTATTTCTTCCGAAGGAAAATATATTTCTCAAACTGTTACTAATGAGTGTGGAAATCTTTACAAAAAATTGAACACTTTAATAGCTTTATTTATGGTTTCAATTTTGGAAGTGCAGACAATCTGGCACATGAAAGCTACATTATAATTAATATTTTCGTAAATTTGGAAGGAAAATCACAGCAATCCTATTGATAACAAAAGAAACAAAGAATTTTCTATTGTAATAAGCTTTGGTTTGATTTGATTTCAGCCTACTAGCGGTCGAGAGGAAAGAACTCTGAACATTGGTAATTTCGACATGATTTCGAGTCCAGACGAACGGCTGGCTGCATGAGACAAACGCCTGGCCCCAGCCACCACCCCTGTTCTTATTGGTTGCCGTTTATGACGTCAGGTTGAAGAGATTTCATTATCTGTTACACTATTTGTTATCTGTTTCATTATTTCGTTTACGTTAAGTGAACTTATACTGCTTTGGTCTTGGTTATGTATAAATGTGAGTTTGTGGAGCTGGGGTCAAGCTTTAGGCGCGCTAAAATGCCGCGAGGAATTCTCGTCACTATATGACATCGCAAGTCGTGTCCAATAAGAGCTTGGGGTGGTGGCTGGGGCCAGGCGCTTGTCTGCATGAGTGGTTTCGTGGTTTCCTCCATATGTAACGTATATGCGAGCCAGTTTCCCAAAGACAGCCCTTCACGAAGGCATTCCTTCCATCAGGCGGATAGCCTTAGTGTGCTTTGCCATAATAAACTAAACGAAATCAAACTAATTGATTTTGATCACGGCAAAGCACGCGAGGGCTATCTGCCTAAGGAGAGGGACGCTTCCGTGGCGGACTTTCTAAGCGGAACTGGCTGGTATTCCATTACACATGAGGAAAACCACGAAAACGCCTATACAACCAGCCCGTTCGCCTGGAATCGAACCCAGGTCAAATTTCTAGTGTTCTGCTTTAATAAAATACGATTAGAAACCTTGTATTTCTTTGACCTCTTTTAATAAACAGCATTAAAATTACTTGTAATGTATGATTTAATAAAATATAAATATTTCCTTATCGGATATAAATCCTTAATTTTCTAATTGAGAATAAGAATTGGGGGTTTTCCATTGTAATGCGGTTTTCTGAACTCAAACACTAAGTTTTCTGGTTTCGAAATAATACATGACAGTAATATAATAGATGACTAATAAGAGATCACTACAAGTACACTAGATTCCTCCTCAATTCTGGTCGAGATGCCTCCAGTAATAGTTTTTGAGGATTTCAATAAATATAAACATTTATTTGAATTTGAAAAGAAACTGCTACACACTGCTATCTATTATGAAGATTTTATGATTTAAAACTGTTTCTATATTTTACTGTTTACAAAATTAGAGAAGTATGTTAATAAGTGATTATTACAGTACAGCGTTTGCTTTGAGAAATCTGGCTTAGTAGATGGCCTCCTAAGGAAAAGTAGCATAAAATAG
>KK121892.1:63738-129915 GCA_000611955.2 Stegodyphus mimosarum | reverse complement strand
TAAAATTTAAAATTCCGGCGCCTGTTTCATAGTAAATTGGCTACTTCATACAAACTGCTTTTAAAAAAATTTTAGTCCATAGGTAAAATAAAAGAGAGTAAGTTCTAAAAGCTTCAAAATGTGTACACTGGAAGATGTTTTTGAAGCATTGTTTTCAAATTTGTATCTTATGAAGTTAAAAATTTAATAACTTTTCATTTTGAAGAAAACTGTGCATGGAATATATGAAAAATATATAATATTAGAAGCACAGGAAAAATTTTAGAATAACTAACCATGGTTAAAAATATGTGAGGATAATATAATATAGATAGATTAGATTTTAAATCATGGTAAAACCTAGTAAATTTATTTGCTTAGGGAGAAGGAAGACTTGGTGAAGGAATTGATAATTAGCTCATACTTACATATAGATAGAATCATGAAAGCATTCATGTAGCTCTTCTGATCGCTGGAGTTTTAGCCTGTCAAACTTTCCATAGTTCAGTGACTTTATTGGCTTTAGCGAAACACTGGTAGTTGGAATCCTGGCCAACGGTCTGGCTGATTTGGAAGCTTTCCTGATTTTCCCCACATATTTTGTGAATATCAGTCAAGTTTCCCAAGAAAGTTCTCCACGAAGACACACCTCATTAAACAGATAGCACTCGTGTGTCCAGTTGAATCCATTCTTATTAGCTCGGCCGCTTTTGGTCCTGTTATGGAAAGAACTATTGAGAGATATATATGAGATTATGCTATAAGTATTGGGTGAGAAAATTATTTTTAAAACTCGCATAAGGCCTCTTATCATCACATATTTGAAACGTGATTTCTGAAAGATTTGTAACCATCGCCTAGTAAAAGGAGCAAGATAACAGTCTTTTTTAACATAAATTCGAATTTAAACCCTGCTTGGGAGTTACCTGTGTAACTACTAACGGGAGAAAAGAAAGCACACAAGAAATTTAAGTTGACTCAAAAAGTAATTTGGCAAAAATATGGCTATCTAAAAAATCTCATATAATGTAAAAATAAATAATTATGGACCTTGGTATTAGAATGTGTAAAACAAGAAATGTAGAAAAATGAATATTTCAGGCAAAACTTTGTTGATTTTCAGACGAGATAAAGAGATTAAAAAATAGAACTTAACTTTCAACATGGGTAATTTTTGCTGTTACTAGCTATCTGGAGATAAAATTTAAAACTGGAAGATTTTCTTGGATTTCTTCATTCAGTAATATTATTAATCTATATGTCATTAAATATTATTATTCCTTGTCTGCAGTATAATCATCATAGTGAAATTTAGAAATACTATGGTTGGAAGTGATTTGTAACGGAGTGCATGAAAATACGTTCTTCAGACAAAATTTGCCCTACCTCGTTAGTTTTTCACTTCATTTTTGCAATCAAGAAAACAAAATGTTTTACTTCAATATGTAATTTTTGTACCAAATAGGTCTATTGTGGGAGAGCGTAAGACCGAGGTACGTAGTTTACAAAAAATTATAAGCATAGCTAGTAGGCAAAATACTTTATTAATTTTATTTGTAAATTATTCTTAAGAAAGGATATTCATAAAATTTTAAACATCCGAGAAGAAATTTATTAATGAAGTGGTATACTTTGTAAGTCACTTTAACGAAGCTTCTTAATAAATTTATGATGCATAATGGCAATGAAAGGCATTAACTTGTTCTTAATGAATTTACCCTTTTTGTTATTAAACGATTCTTAGTAACTGCAGTAATTAAAGAAATTGTTATCTAAATATTACATGCGTCAAATTCGTTCTAGAAATTCGAAGTATAATTTAGACCGACTTAATTTAATCAAGGTGTGTTCAATACCTTTTTGGTTCACAAAGAGGAACTGTTCTTATAAGATAACTTAGCAGTGTAACTTCGTTTGCCAACATAAAATAAAAGTATAGTATATATTTATTTGTCCCTACTCCTCTTTGAGGTTTGTATGACGTGTTAGCTAAGTGCGATTAATGTGCGACGAAGAATAGACTAGTTATGGGCGAGATGTTAAAACTTTTAATCATCACTTATTACACAAAACTGATAATCTATTAGTGTTGTAATTTTACTTTACTAGCAAACGAGCATAGATTATCAATTCTCGAGTTAACACTGGAAGCGCTGCCTGAAGACTTGCAAATCTTTATGGATTTTAAGGATGTATTTTGCCGCAAGGGAACATACTCGTTATTCAGAAGAGAAAAATTACTGCGTTTTATCAAATTTAAAATATTAAAGCCTGTGGGAGAGACTAAGCAAATTTATGTCTGTACCCATTCTTGTGACTAATTTAAAACAACTACATTAACAGTACTTTTTTTTAATGCTTCATTCTAGAATGTAACCCTTAGAGACTTTCCTTGTTCATATTCATGCAGATATAGCTTATTTATGCAAAACTTTCTATTTCCAATTTTTCAAGCTAAAGATAAAGAACCTTTATATTATTTCCCATTTTTCTAATAAATTTCTTCTGAAATTTAAGCTCACTGTGCTATCATTTTTAACTATAAATAATAGTAATAATTTTAGAAACAGATTTTCTTATTAGTTACATAAAATTATAAAATATTTCAGTATTGAAATTTGACTGTAATCCTTTTAAATTTTCAACGTATGCTATGCTTCCCTTTTGTCAAAGCATGAGCGTATAATCCAGTTGTTCATTTTAAATAATTTCGATAGTGCTTATGATTACGATAAAAGAAGAACACTTTAAGCAAGATAACTATTAATGGATAAACGTTTCACATATACTGAAAAGCAATATTGATCCTTCTGCGAAATTCAAAGGGCGAGAGTTAAAGCGAAGGTAAATAATATGGTTCATTAATCTGATAGTTAAGATAAGTGAAATCTGAGTTCATTAGTCTAATGCTTAAAATACTGACTTGAGAAGAATGAAGTCAGGAAAACACCAAAGCAGACATTAATGTGAAATATTAGTGTGTCATTCAAAGAATGTAGAATATTAAAGTAAGAAATGATCTACTTTTAAATTATTAATTACCGACTGAAATATACCCCGGTAGTTTTAAGAAGTGTTATTGTAAGATGAAGCTAGTCTATGTTAAAAGATGATAGAAAGAAAGATCTCATTGGCTATTTATTTGTAGAATAGGTATTGCTGACTTTGGTTCAGACTGATAATAGAAATTTATGATTTTAATTACAGGACTTAAAATTAAGCCTAGTGGATTTGCGAACTAGCTTATACTCCTTGAGAGAATGGCTACCACGGAGAGCAGATAAGGTAATTGAACATTAATAGTTATCATCCTAGATTTTGCTCTTAACTGCAGACTGAATTAGATGAATATTTACCTGGACTTGTAATATTATGTGTGACATAAGTAAGATCCTAATTTCATTAGAAAGTGTTCTGAGTACTCTGTGACCAAACAGTTAATATTCGAACGTTTTCAAATTCAATAATAAATTACTTTATAAGGTATTTTCTTCCTCTTTCCAGCATGCCTTTGTGGTGTAACGGTAGCACACTCGGCACGTATTCGAGAGGTCCAGGTTCGAGGCCCGACGAGGGCATTGCTCATTTTTCATGTACTCTTGCTTCAAAACATCTTAATGACTCTACAACTTAGCAACACCATTCCACCTTCGTAACATCTTAACATCTTAATGACTCTACAACTTAGCAACACCATTCCACCTTCGGCTGCGGAAAACAAAATACCATAATTGAACAAAAAAAAAAAAAAAAAAAAAAAAAAAAAAAAAAACAATGAAAGCAGAAAATAAGGTACTTATATTTCACCTCAAGTGAACTTAGTTATACTCTTAGATTAATTAGAAGAGCGGAATAGTGGAATTAACTGTCATTCAAGACATGAATCTAAATTTAACTGAAGAGAGATCGTATCTGTTGGATACAGCATTTACGGATTCTGTATCTAATGCTATGATAAAATTTTGTAGTTGTGCATATTTATACTGTTCATAATGTTCTTTTTATACATTAAAACTATGCATGTTTTGGATTACAAGGTACTCATAAAATTTAATGTCTTTAAACCACTTCCTGTTTCCTATTCAACAATCAAGATGTAGTCTTAACTTAAACTAAAGTGAAGTGGTTGTATTATTGACATAGACAGGATATTAAAAAACTAACACACTTTAAACTTCTGATCTTTCAGAACTTTGGAGCCTTAGTAGCACATGCAATTTTATAGCGAACGCAGATCCCTTAACAATACAAATTATGTCACGGTTTCATAATTTTGTTCCCGCGACATTTCATTTAAAATCAGGAATTCCCTTTTGCTGTATGAAGTGTCTCGACTCAAGAGATTCTTCAAGAAAATAGAGCAGATAATATAACACACTACGGCAAACCTAACAAAAGCACGTTCGGGAATTTAGCGATGTGGTACTGTAGAGTAGGGGTTCTCAATCGGTGGTAAGCGTACCACTAGTGGTACCAGTGGTAAGAGAAAAAATGTGGTACGCAAAGAGGCAGAGTATTTTTAACTATTAAATTCAAAAATTAAAATGCCGACACCCCGATTGAGGTTTTTCTCTAACACTCGTAAATTTGTGCGACCTGAGCTTTGCTCAAGAGTGGTGGTAGTAGTAGTACTTTGTAGTGGTGGTATTAAAGGTTTTCAATTTTTGTTTAGATGGTACGTGTCAGTCAAAGGGTTGAGAACCGCTGCTGTAGTGTCATTAGGTTATTTTGATGCTTGAGACGTAAAAAATGAGCAGTGCCCTCGCCGGGACTCGAACCTCGGACCTCTAGAATACGTGTCGAGTGGGCTGACCATTAAGACGACAAAGGCATGCTAAGAAGGCGGGAGAAATACCTTATATACTACCCCTTTTAAAGGGCGACTAGGGATTAGGGAACCCAATCGCTAAATCCTGCGGGGGGCGAATCATCATCGACCACCCTTTTACTTCGGGCGCCACTGAAGAGTCATTAGGTTATTTTGATGTTGGAGACGGGAAACGTGAGCAATGCCCTTCCCGGAACTCGAACCTCGGACCTCTCGAATACCCGTCGAGTGTGCTGACCATTACACCACAAAGGCATACTAAGAAGAACTTTATAACGTTTGATACTAGTCACACTTTCACAAGCAAAGATTTTGTGACACGTGACACAATTTCGACATGCGCACCACTGCTTGCGCTCAAATATCAAGCCTATATTCCAGCTCTATCCAGGTTAGGCGTAAAATGGCGTAATCAGCGGTTGCAGTGGTTTACTGATTCTGGCCTGTTTGACATTTTCAAACGGTAAGCAATGTCTTTAATATAATCTAATGGATATTCTTAATCTAATTCCGTAATCTAATAGATATTCCTTGTCATGAAAACACTAAACAGACACTAATATGAAATATTAGAGTATAACGTGTGGAAGATTAAAGGAATGATCTACTTTTAAATTATTGATAATGAATTGAAGAGTGTGTAGATACATAGCGACGGAGAAAAATCCAAAGGGATTATGACAAGCTAACGTGATTGTTGTGGAACGAGTCCATCCCTTGCGATCTAACTGTTGAAGAATGTTCTGCCCAGAAAATTGCCAACACAAAATGATCATTGAAAATCTGGTCAACACTATTATCTTTGGTTGACAGTCCTCAAATGGTGAGAAAACGTAATTAATCTGCGTATTGAATTAAACTCCACACTTATTGTTTGTTCACGGAAGAAAGATAGTCTTAAAATCTTCTCATGCAGCATCCCACTTCAGACATTCACTTTCGGTCTTTCTGCTTTATCTCTTATGTGACCTGAGGACTTTCAGATTCTTAAATTCTCACACTATGTGGATATTAAACCAAAACATACTGCTAGGAAAATTTGATATACGTGTAATAACACCACACAAATTTACAGCAGCACAATTATAATGTAAATTTGTTGAGTTACTTTGTGGACATCCTGTACTTTGAATTATGACGTTGTCAGTATACTCTACCATAAGTGGTTCGTCTTTCAGTTTACAGGAATTTCGGAATATTGCCCAGTGAATCGCTAGCAGCACCATATAACGGCAGAATTATCGGTGAAAGAGGTTTCCCGAATCACTGGATGTCGGAATATCGGACATTTACTATAATGCCCTCCAGAAAAATGAATGTTATGTTTTCGTCAAAATAACATTGCCTAGAGTATCAAACATTCTTATATTTTTCTCTTAGGTACAGCATAAGAAGAAAAATTTGATAGAACTAGTGTCTTTGTGCCTAAATTAATTATTTTGCTGAGAAATTGCATAAATTTCCTTGATTGCCATATATATATATAGTTTCTTGATAAAACTTTCAACTCATATGAATGCCAGTATTTAAATTACTTCTTTATGTTAAATTTTTCTGTTTGCCAATTATTAATGAATTTTTCTTTTCTTCTTTCTAATGGATTTATTGGCAGCAAGAATTCACCGCAATTTTTTATATGCGTCATCTTTTAAAGCAAATCTGTGTGAACGACATGTTTGGACTACTCTGGGATTCAGTTTTCTCTTTTACTAATGTCTTAGATAGATGCGTGTTGCATAGCAATTTCTCACTTGCTTGCACGATTATTGTAAATTCTTCTTATTATTTTTCTTAATATGTACTCCTTATAATTTTTTCCAATCTTAGTTACAACGAATGCAATAAACAGTAAGCGGATATTAAACATTTCAACATTTTACTATCTTGTGTGAACACAATCACCAAGGGAAAAATTGCATTAAACAATGACACGTAAGTATGGATTATATTTTTTCGTCTTTCAGATTTAATCTAGCAATCTGGAATTACGAAGCAGGTCTTTTACAACAAAGAGCATTTTTCAAACTGGTTATTAGCTTTTCGTTGCCCAGCGGCTAGTATATTCATTCTTCGAGAGCAACGGAAAATAAAATAACCATTTCTTTGCAGTTCACTAGCCTGGAAAGAAATTTTTAACCTACCTAAACATTATCAAGTGGTATACGATCTAACGGACCCTATCACTTCGACGGAGCAAATTTAATTAAAACCGCTCTGTAATTTAATCAATATGCAGCCTACTCCAGGCTATAATGTATCAGTTTAATAACGTACAGAGCAGAGCTGCGTGTACACAGGCCTTTGTCGTGGGCATTTCAGTGCACTTTACTAAGACGCACGCTAAATTCCGAAACAGTTAGCATGCAAAGGATCAACACCAGTGGAGGGGGTGGCGCGGCTAGATGAAGGGGAAGCTAGCCGAGGCGGTGTATGTTGATATCGTGCATTGGCCCTGCGAATGAACAGAGCAGCAACGCGGCTAATTTAGTTACGGGGTTGTATCGATATTGCACAGATAAACGTTTCGGATCTACAGCACATGATACAGCATATATAGAAAAGTAAATAAAAAGCAGTTGTTCGCTTAATGAAATGATTTTATTGATTATGGCTTTAAGCTGTCTCTATTAAAGTCATATAAATGTTTCTAAGAGGCCATTTCATTGGTTAAAATACGTAATGAAACTAACGGAACGTGATAATTGATCATGCGAAACTTGCAGAAATTTGGAGAAACTTCCTCAATATCCTTTACATGATAGGATGTCATCTCGGAGGTCACTACTCCCAAATCTGACTAGGTATCACTTTTTTGATGAATGTCTGCAGCTCTGTAAATTGCCCAGGCTATTTTAGTTAATGTGAAACTGTAACCTTTAAAAATGGTGATGTTTTTTAAATTTTGAATGCTTGTGTGGATATGATAAAAGAAGGTGGTTAAGTTCAGTAAAATAATACTTAACAGGTAAACAGGTAAAAGTGCATGGAGCACCAGAGTCTTCATTATAGAACAGAACAGGTATTGCCCTAACACACTAACCAGCTAGAGCATGAAAAACTGGATTTGACTGCATGCTTTTTCTACTAAGGGATACTGGAGTTATAAGTCGGAGTTGTTACATTTAAAAACAAAAGGATGATAGCATAAAATGAAGCGGTTACATAATATGATACAAACTGTTGAGTATACTCATTACAATATTGGATTATGTAAATATAATAGAGTTGATATTTCGGATGTCGTTGCGTTGGAAATTTTGCATTTTTATTTAGGTAGATAAACATATGAGATTTGATTTTGCTAATATATGGGAATGCCTGATCTTTGCTATATGAAAATATTTGTTATAGGTAAGACTGTACTGAGCTCAGATCTTTCAGTCTAAAGTTCATAAATAAAGTTCATGGACTTTGTTCAGTATGTTTGGTGTTTTGAAGCATTACGAAAATTGCTGATGATGTTCGGAATCAATTTTTTTGGGTAGGTAGCCTAGTCATTGTTCTTTACGCTTCTCCGTTTTCGGTACTAAGGAGTGATTTGGTATATGTTCAGTCCTAAGAGTACTGAGTGATTAGTGTATTTTCATGACTTTTGAATATAGGTGACGTTGAAGTATCACGGTCTTTTGAAGTTAAGGTCTAGTTTGGTGAGCTTCCAAATGTGTAGGTTAGTTGTAAGAGGGCAGTTGAATAGGTAGTGGTCTCCATATCCTTTGACTCCACGGACGGAATTGTGGCTTTTAGAGAGGTTTCTTTTAATAAAATAATCTGGATATGGGCCATGATCGGTGAGATAATAAGTTAGGAAGGATCTGGAGCTTCTGATTTCTGTGCCAGTTTTAGGCAAGAACTGGTGAGTGCGCCGGCCTGCTGTTGCGTTATTCCACTCTTGTCAGAGCTTAGATGTTTATTTAGGATTTGTCGTAATTGCGATCTCGGAAGCTTGATGCTGAGGAACTCGCCTCTTGAAAAAGAGCTTTCTTCTTTTACTAGATTGTAGATGGGATCGTTGTCGACGTTGCCGCTGTGCTCTTTGATCCAAGTTATGCTTATTTGAGCATTCAGATCTTTAGAGATTTGATTAATTTCATGGGCCAGGTGAGACCAGTTGTCTGGATTTCGGATGGAGAGTATGGCTGCTTGTTCCACTTGATGTATGCTATTGGAGTTTAAGTACATTTTCCATTTTATCTCAGAGTCCAAATGTTAGATTGGAAAGAATGCTGCACATCCGAATTTTCCTTCGATTTTTGATCCGGTAATGTAGGTTTCAATTCCTCTTTTTTCTTGGTCGATGTTCTTTTGGATTTTTATTTTGCTATGGGGATTCGCCAGATGTCTTTCGTATGGAGGAGGGCGTCGTTCGTAATCGTCTACAGAATAGTCTTTGATGCTGATGCTTTTTCTGAGTTGAAAGATTGAAGAGTAAATAGTCTCATCGATTGCCTGCAGATGGAGAAGCATAATGCCTGTCAAAACATTCAGGGCTGAGCTGAGGGTAGTTCGAAAGCCATGCACGCTATTTAGCAAGAACTGTTCGTTGTATGGATGCTAGTAGTTTCTTTTTCTTTTCGTCATTGGTAGGGCCCATATCACAGTTCCACATGTGACGATCTTCGAGATGATGATTTTTTGTAGAATCTTGGTGATGTAAAGATTCAATCCCCAGTTCAATCCTTGCACCCTGCGAAGGTTTTGTTCAATTTGGTTGGTGAGAATCTTTATATTCTGGAGATGTTGTAGGCAGTTGAATTTTTGGTCGAGCAGTAACCCAAGATATTTTAATGACTTGACGTTTAGAATTTTACTTGTTTCTTCTTTTACTGAGAGATGTTTTGTAATTTTCTGTTCCCGGCTCATAAATGATCATTATTTGCGATTAGGGGATGGAAATTTCTAGTTTACGTCTCTTGCATTGATGCTGGAATATATTAATTATTTCTTGGCAATTTTGAAGAACTTATTGTGTTCGTCCATTGACCATGAAGGCGACGTCGTCTGCAAACTCTATAATTTTGGCAAAGTTGGGCCATTCCTGATTTTTAATAGCGCTAAATATGATGTTCCATAGATCTGCGCTCATGCAGGCTCTTTGGGGGCATCCACGTGCTTGTGCTGTAACAGTTAATGTGTTATTGGGCAATGATATGATATGATATGATGCTATTGAGGTCTTAGATGAAGTCTTCAATGATTTTGTAGATGTTGAGTGGGTAACCATTTCAGTAAATATCTGTAAGCAACCTACGCGAGCTTAAATCGTATAATGCATATCTGGAAGTTCCTGGAAGACTGTAAAGTATCCTGTAAAGACCTAACTTGCAACTGCAATATAAAGCCAGAAATAGTTGCTTCTC
This sequence comes from Stegodyphus mimosarum, assembly GCA_000611955.2. Lineage (NCBI taxonomy): Eukaryota > Metazoa > Arthropoda > Arachnida > Araneae > Eresidae > Stegodyphus > Stegodyphus mimosarum. The sequence goes on along the minus strand of KK121892.1, from coordinate 119,751 downwards.
GTGGCCAGACTGCTCTTAAGGGTATAATCATTAAGCCATTGGCTTCAGTTCTAAATATGAGAAATCTAAAGGCTGAAAGGTTATAGTAGCTGTTCTCCAGTTGATAGAAACCCTAAAGTAGACACAGAGGTAACAGATTTGAGTCCCGTTTGAGCAAGATACTCCGCATTATTGTGCCATGTAATAAATGTACTTAACATAAATATTAAAATGTTTGTTCTGACTGATCTACTTTCGAAAGTACCTATACGTACTATTTTTAATACATTGGCCATGTTTTATTAGAAGTCTTAATTTATGATTTCCATGAAATGCGAACAAACCATTGCAAGGTAAACATACGTAATACTTGTAAAAAATTTAATTTAAAAACTGTAAGATAGCATTCGCGGGCTTTATCGTAATCAGTCAATTAAATAAATAAAAATAAATACTGTAATTTCTATTCTTTCACTTTAGCAAAATCCATCCTAACTCGAAACGTGTTGCAGTATAGTTGATATCAGGCTATATTTTAAGAAACTATGATCTTCTTATAAAACTAGAGAAAATTAATGGTGATTTTATTTTACCTCGTGCTCCGCTACATTTTCTTCCACTCTTTAATTACAGTCTATTACGATTCACTGAGGTAGAAACAATGCACAAAAAGTAAATGTTTTTAAACAATTAAATACTGTACACGCGAAAGAATAAACTGACTATTTATTCAATATTGGAGACAACAGGGTAATGTTTGAACTCTCCCGAATTATTCATATAACAGAAGTGAAACGTATTTTGATGGATGTTAAAACAATTAAATGTTGCAGAATGAAGCCGCAAATTGCATACTGAAAGCTGAAAGGAAACGTGGACACCGTTCTGGAATTAAATGAATGCAAAGAATGGAAAGGTACTTTAAATGTTTATAGAATAATGGAGTCTGAAATGCGAAAACAGACGTTTAGATTCTGAGGAAAATTAGAAGGAATAACGAGTAAAATAATTTATTTCCACTTTAAAATCAATGGGTGCCGAAGATAAAAGGCAGATTGAAAGCTGTTGCAATAATATGACAACATATAATGAAAGCCTGCATTAGATAATATAGTAGTAACTAAATTATAATGGAAGTAAAGATGAAATAAACTAAAAATAAATCAAGTGATTAAAATGCTATCCTTGAATGTGGACAAGAGTTTCCCTAGTTCGCTTTCTGGAAAGTAACAATCGCTTCTGAGCTTTTTGTAAACGGCATTTCTCGAAGATTTTTTTCTCTCTCACTTTCCTTAGAAGCTGTATGTTCACCTAAAGGTGAGTAGTGAAGATAATTTCAAATAATATCGTAACTCTTATAACAATATTCAATCAACGCTCTGGATGTACAAAAAATGACACATATAATGAATTACAGTTTTGAAATGAAAGGCATTAAAAATTTCCCTTTTAGTAAATGGAATATAACATTGCAATAACATAACTAGTAATGTAACTAATATAAAAAGTATTGCATTAATTTTTCAAGCATTTTTAGTAATCTAAATTTTCTTGCATTTAAAGAAGAAAAATCATCAATAATTTTTTTTAAATATACTTGAGCACGTTAATTAAAGTTCTACAGACGGAATGGTTATATCTGAAAGGACCAAGTTAAGGTCTTACATAATTCGTTTTTTATTATTTTAACTTTGCTGAAGTTTCTTTCGCCATTTTCACTGTTGCCAGCAAAATAACTAGCAGTGTTATATTTTAAATGGTACTTCGCAATTCGGTTGTGATTGAATTAAACTATTTTCATGAATTATTTTTAGAAGAGGTAATTGTGTAGCTGCTTTAGAGTTCGGAATTATTAAAACAGCTTGGTTTTAAAAACTAGGTATTTCTGATTGAACTTCGCCATCATTTATATTATTCGAATATGTATGATGAATATGTATAAAGTCCTGAATTGTAATGGTGAAAAATTGAGTTATAAGCTTTTCTTTTAAGTTACTGAAATTCAATGACTTTAATGTTTCACCATTATGAGGATGAAAGGAAATGGGAACATGTTTCATATTTTCATTTCAGTTGTGAATTTAAAAACATTTAACAACAATTTATAATATGAAAAAAAGAAATCTGAAAAATTCTTTTTATTATCAACTGATTCTTGACAATCCGATTTATTAATATTTTATTTTCATTTTTTGCTCAAGTCCTGTTGATATGTTTATCACTAAAACTAAATTTTTGTATTTCTCAAGAATATTTCCGGAAATATTTTCTCTCAGCAACTGTAAAAAAGACGCAATTCTCCGTTAAGCGTGCGGCTTTATAGACAGTTATAATCTTTCATTGCAAGGCTTCATTAAATTTTCTGATTTTTGCTTACACGCAGGGAATATATATGTATACATATTGTTATAAATATACATAAAAACGTTAAACTGATATGCTTCAGTTTTACACTCATTGCCATAAAAATTTGCGCACCAAGAAAGAGTTGCCAGAATGAAACGAAATGTTACATATGTAAGTACTACTTTGATATCAGTAAGTTGTAAGGTATTTCTCCCACCTTCTTCGCATGCCTTCGTGGTGTAGTGGTCTGCATGCTCGACGCGTAACCGAGAGGTCTGTGGTTCGATTCCCGGCGAAGGCGCTGCTCATTTTTCATGTCTCCTGCTTCGAAATAACCTAATGTCTCTACACTGGCGCCCGAACTAAAAAGGTGGTGGATGATGATTCTCCACCACCACGATTTGGCGATTGGGTCCCCAAAACCCCAGTCGCCCTTTAAAAGGGGAAGTATGTAAGGCATTTCTCCCACCTTCTTCGCATGCCTTCGTGGTGTAGTGGTCTGCATGCTCAACGCGTAACCGAGAGGTCCGTGGTTCGATTCCCGGCGAAGGCGTTGCTCATTTTTCATGTCTCCTGCTTCGAAATAACCTAATTTCTCTACAAAGTGATTAGAAAATCAAAGAAAAAAGGATCATTTATTGCAGAAAAAGTACATATGAACGGAAGTTTTAGTACTCTGTTCGACCACCTCTAGCGCGAATGCACGATGTGATACGAGCGGGCATTGAGGCATACAAGTTCCGTATGGTGTCCTGAGACATTTCGTTCCACTGTTGCTGTAAATGCGCCTCTAATTCGGCCAATCTCGTAGGCTGTCCAACGTGCCGTCCCAAATGATCCCAGATATGCTCGATTGGTGACAAATCTGGAGATCGTGCAGGCCAGGTAAGGGTATTAATGTGGCGGAGGCAGTCTTCTGAGATCCGTGCTGTGAGTGGCCGAGCATTGTCTTGTTGAAAACAGGCTCCTGGCAGCCCTGGCATGAGTGGCAACACATGTGGCTGAAGGATATCATGGACGTACCGCTGGCTTGTCATTGTGCGATGGATCAATATGATGTGACCATGTATCGTAAGCAATGGCACCCCACACCATCACACCAACTGTGGAAACGGTGTGTCGCCGTAAAGCGAAGGCAGGATTGAGGAGTTCACCACGAGGCCTCCACACACGAACACGATTATCATCACTAGCCAAAATGAATTTAGATTCGTCGCTGAAGACGACCTGGTTCCAATCCGTTAAAGTCCAATCCTGTCGTGCGCGACACCACTCCAAACGGAGGTGTCGGTGGGTGGGTGTCACTGGCAGCACACGTAATGGCGCCGCGATACCAGATGTCTTTCAACCAGGCGCCTTGCAATGGTTTGGGACGACAGAAGGGACCGTAATGAATTTGCTGCCTGTGTCTGGATAGCGGGCAATGAGGCAGTTGGCTCTACGCGTGCGTGTGGTATGATGTGACGGCTTTCTCGACGACTGGTCTGTCGAGGGCGTCCTGAGCCTGGTCGCCGCGTAAATGACGTCTCTTCTGTCCACAGGTTTCAACACCTCCTCACAGTAAAATCAGTACTGCCTACTGCCTACCTAACCAGCTCCTCGCCCAGCTGACCACCCAGCTTCCATCATCCTGATGATTCTTCCCCTCCCGAACTCTGACAGCTGCTGATATTGGCTTCGATGGCCGCGTAACGACATATCTACCTCAGCGTTTCCTTAGTAAAATATTAAGTACACTCAAACAAGCTCTGCTTACCTGTTTTATACTCCAAGAAGAACGAAGTTTAACGCCCTCTAGTGGCATTACGTAATGCGCAATCACGCTGCATTTCTAATCATTTGCATATCTAACCGAGATGTACCTTCATGCGAAGTTTCGTTACGATCCCGCAATTATTTCTTGCTGCGCAAATTTTTATGGCAATAAGTGTAATTTTCACTCCACTGCAATAATTTATCACGTCATGCCATATTTTTTAATAATCGGCATATTTTGGTCATTTGTAGATACAGTTTTTTAACAGCATTTGTTATTGATACTAATTGTCTTACGTAATTTGAAAACAAGAACGCGGTTATAAAAAGTAAGAATAACAAGTTTAATTTAAGGGTGGCTAATAGGCAAAAACGACGGCTAGATATTTTTAAAGTTATCTTTCTCATCATATCCCTACAACATAAGCATAATTTAAAAATTAATAAGATTTAATGGGGCTTCATGTTTTACGCCACCTCATCCTTTAGCACGTGGTATTTCAATGTGTTTACGAATATGAACAATATTAAGGATTAATTTTTATTCGTAGCAATAAATAAGTTTGCCCCTGATGTAATTGATTCTGATGTTTAACTTCACTTTCTTAAGTTTTCAAATCAATAGCTTTATCACATTCATTCGTTGTTCTTTCTTCGTTTCAGTCCTTCAGAAATGCATTTTCTGAAGTTCCTTAGGAGAGGAACATATTTTTTTAAATATATTTTTATTTAAGTTACATTAGAAGCAGCGGAACTGAACCAAATTTTTTAAAGCATGTTCCTTTGCGTCATTAACTATTATATAGAATTAGCCAACATGGTTTTAGACAACAAGTCTTCCCCAAATTTCTAAATTTTGAACTTCCTTTCTTGTTTCATTGGCACTAAACAACTGATTTTATTGTTTCATTCTAAACAATAGAAAACTAAGGAAATAAAAAGAAAAAGAGAAGTCCTGCCCTACTTTATATGTTTGTTTACATTTCTTGTGAAAAATGTAACAGACTGTTTAGGATCATGTTCTCTTTGGCCACATAAACTCTGCTAGATCCTACTAAGGAACCTGGCGACTTCTCGCAAAGGCGTGAAGGAAAACTACACAGAAGAAGGATAAAAATAACCCCTTATTATTATTCAACTCTGAACAGAAAGACACGTACTTCGTGCTTACAATAACACCGGCAACTTGCGATGGAACTTAAGAATCATTACACAATAAATTCAGGGCAAAAGAGTAGTGCTGGACTAGTACTTTAAGTTAAGGCTAACTGGGTTGACTCGACAACCTGCCTGGCGTGATAATTATTTAACTGACCAAAAAGGCGTATCAGCAACATGGCATAACAGCAAGGACAGACTCGTAACGTGTGTTGTATAGCGAAAACACGCTCTGAATAAACTCCAAGATTCACCCGTTTAAATACTCACTTCACTTAACTTTAAATTTCCATCCTGGCGAGGAAATGTGAGGGGAAGTTGAAGAGTTCAGAAAAGATGACAAAAATTTGATTAATTGGTTAATTGAACTAAGGGAAACCCTACAACTAGTATTCATATAACCAACATACAGATTACGTCCAGAAATAACCATGAACAAAATCAACCATTTATGGCTCAAATTAAAAACGGATGCAAAACCAAAACTTCTAACCACGTGTATCGCTCAGAGGTAAATTTTACACAAAAAATGAAATAAAAGCTTGTTAATATTCTAATTTTCTAATCATTCGTATTTAGTCTCTCGATGTTATTTTAGTGGGCCTATGCGTTTGCCCTCTATTGCAACAAACTACGGATCTTTGCATCATCGTCCGTACTCGCTTTGGTGGTCTTTGTAAAGCTTGTTATGGTGAAATATAGTTCAAATTAAAAGAAAGTAGTAGACATTTACTAAAGTTGGCAATGCTAATGCTGGCAGTAGTGTTTCTTATCCAAGTTTAGATTAAGCAGCTCTATATGTTAGCATAAAAAACATAAATCAACTTCAGTACATTAGTTCCAACATAAAAGTTTAATCTTAGAAAACCGTACATATATATATAGCACTACAAAATCTCAGCCTTTATTACGAGGAATAAAATAATGTTATTAATTCTACTCTTAGCTCAGCAGGATTGCTAATAGCATAGAATTCTTTAATATTTCTTAATGCGTTTCAAAATTGAAAATTAAAAACAAGAAGTTTTTTAAATGAATTTCTAATATTTCGAAGGTAATTTTGGCGACTCCTCTACTTGGGGCAAATGCACTCATTTGCTTCACCCTGGTCCTGACTCTACTTATAGATTTCCCCTAATTGTATTTTTCTCCCTTAGAAAGCATATCTAAACTGCATGTAAAGCAATGTATATGATATATATATATAAGTTCACTATTTAGCACCACTCCTTTGTTTTGTTTCATTGGATTTTATCACAAATGAAGGAAAATTTTATCAAGGACCTTGTTTTGGAATGACCATTAATTTTTGAATGTAAGGATCAAGGTAAGGCAAGGATTTTGAAGAAAGTGTCTTATGTTTAGGCATATGCTTTGATGAGTAGTGCAGTGAACGAATAATTAAGTGGTTAATAAAAAATTGAGAAGAAGAGAAGGGGAGATTTCGGTAACTACGCATTACCGCAATCACCTTAGTAGAAGTCGAGACATTTTCAGAATGTGCCAAACTCTGGCAACTGGGCGTCTAACTACCCTTTAGGCAATCATGCTCATAACAACGTTTCAGTCAAATAACGTCGCCATATTAGAATGCGTCCATTTTGTCGTATATCAACTTTGAAAGTTTTTATAGAAAAATCGTGATATTTTTTACTTAAACTCAGTTTTAAAATACGTGCTTGGAGAATTTGCAAGTGCTGGAAGAAACTTCGGTAATATTTCTGGAAGAATACAGTATTTTGCCACAAAGTCTCTAAAGTAACAATGATAAGATGCATTTGATTTGCAGCCAGTGCACAATGCCGAGGTTGTGCATGTTGCCGAATTTGAGAAGATGACAGGTAACGGAGGACGGGCATATCTGGTGGCTAACAGAGGTAAGAAGATATATGTCCCTCGTCCTCCTACGGCTAGAAGCAACAACTCCCTGAAGCCCCATGGGAGCACCCTTTAGACGAATATAAATACAATGAGTAGAGTACAAGCAGTATATTTGGGTATAACAAGTACGAGTTTAAAAGTGCAGTTGACTAGTAATGATAAAAATAGTATGGAGTATTATGTTTCAAATGTTAAGAACACTAAAGCGGCAAGTAATAGGGGGCTATTTAGATGAAATAACACTTAGATAGCCCGTGCATTAGTCATATATTTGCACATGATAGCTTTGTATGAATGGAACATTGGCTGTGTAATTTTCTAGTGTTTTTTAAGCTAAAATAGATACACAAAGAGATACAAGCTATATATACATAGCAAAACAGAGCAAAAAAAGTTACACAAAAAATTCTCGAGAAATATATGTGCTTTATTTCTAATGCATCATATTATCTTTTATGAATAATTAAATTTTCATTATAAATAGCTGATGTGTTTTTCTTTTTCTAATGATGATAATGTTTGTCGACTTATTATAAATAACGACAGTGCAGGAGTCTTTTTTATAAAGAAGTCGCGGAAATTACCATTTTACACTAGTCAAGTACCTCCTACAGTTTTTTCTGTAAAACAGGACTGACGAGTGGCGAACGAAGTCCCTGAACATTCTTAGTTCGCTCCGGGGTTCGATTCCCGGCAGACGTACTGACTGCATGGGCGTTTTCGTGGTTTTTCCCATGTGAAACGTGTAAACGAGAGCGCTTCCCTTAGAAAGTCCTCCGCAAAGGCTTCCCTTCCCTTAAGCAGATAGCCCTCGAGCACTTTGCCACAATTAAATAAATCAAACAATCTGTAGAAAATGGCCAAATAGTGCCAGGTTGAGTTAATGCATAAGTTCTAAGATTTCCAACATTAATATTGATCTCATCCTTGATTCTAATCTAGTCTTATTTACCTAAAGCTTTCCATTGATTTAAAACGCAATATTACTGGTGTTTCGATAAACTGATAAATAATAAAAGGCACTAAATAACATTTTTGGAAACTGTTTATGACAGCCCAGTAAATGAAATTTTGCATCTGACGAATGCTATGTATAGGACATGTTTGTGTTTTGTTTATGCTCTGTTTCAAACAGCTAAACTTGATTTTTCATTTTATAAAAACACGCAGTATTTGAAATGGGGACGTACTTCATAAACTTTAAAAAATGCAACAATAAATATGATTCTGCTCAAAATAATAATAATAAAAAAAACAATTTACTGAAATTTAGACTGACAGGGCTCGCATTCACATTTAGATACCATATAACAATTTTACTAGTTTCAAAATAGAGCGAAGTTCTGACTATAGTCTTTAACTGGAGTAATTATGATTGTTTCTCATAATGTATGTTTAATGTCCTAATTTAATGATTTTGTTCTTCACTAAATGAAATTCAATAACGCATATCTCATCAGTATATTCCTCTTCACATCATGCTTGTCACTTCTTGGTGTTATTTGAGAAATGACAATTAAAGCAGTAGGGAATAATCCTCATGTGATAGATTAAGAGAAAAATTTTTCATAAACCCCCAGAACACTCGCTATTCGTGTATTCTTCCTAAGTATTCTTTTACAGTTACTCAGTTGACATAGAAATCTCTTAAACTTTAAGTAAACAACCTCTGAGAGAAACTTCGAATTTTAAGATGCGTGAACTTGTTCTTAATGACTCTCCTGATACAAAAGCGCATTTCTCATCCAAAATTTCTGAAAATTGTGACGCTGATAGTGCTTATACTCCCAATAGACTAGTATGTGTTTATTATAAATTTGTGTTAAGATTTAATGCGAAGTTAGTACACAAACAGCAAAGGACAACTATATATTTTGGGAAGACACTTTTTGAGTTTAATGCTTTTTTGGGTTAAAATTCCCATGTTGCATTTTAATTCCGATTAATGGAATATACTAAGCAAGTTATAAATGTTCTAGAAGCAGGGGAGTTTGACTCGTGTTTTTTAAGAAGCATGTATGTGGGATGTCTCGAAACTGGCATAATGTTTGGAAAAACTTTTTGTGTTACCACTGGTGATCAAGATTTATGACAAAGAAGAGATGCATCCATCTCATTCAGCAATGATTCGTCATGGGTTTGAGGATTTGAACATTAGATATTACTTAGATATTATATATTATATACTTAGATATATATATATTAACTTAGACTAACATCTTAATATATCTCTTTAAATACTCATTTACATTCTGCTTCTTAATTCCGATTTAATTCTGCGAATTTTTATAATTTAGTTTTTTTAATGTACCTTTTTCTCTGCTGTCTTATATGATGGTAACAAACGCAAAGCAGCACATGTAAAATAAGCTCTTCCTTTACAGCTTTTTAACCAATATGACGTTTTAAAAAATCGTATAACTCATTGTATTTTAAAATAAAAGATCAGAAATTTCAAAAGAGCATAAACTCAAATAATTTAATAATTCAATTCGCTCTTTGGGAGAATCTAACCCATAAAGTTTAGTAGAAATAAAGAATTTCGTATCGGCTTGGATACCTCAGAAGTGCACTGTTTGTTCATTAGTTAGTTAGTCTGAGGTATCTTAAGTTCGATTCTCAATGAAAAACAAGTCTTTAAACGCTGTACGAGTGAGAGTTTTAAGTAATGAAATGCTACTAAAATATATTTCCTGTTTTTTGTTATATTAATAAGCGTACATTAATAACGCAAACCACTAAAGGCCACGAATGAAAAATATTGCAAATGATATATATGTAAAGTCTAGTTGGAAAGTTGTATAAAAATTTCTAAGATAAATATGTTGTATTGGGAAACACTTTCATTTAAACTTCTGACTTGGAACTAAGCTTCTTTCAGGAAGCTTAAAGATTTTATTATGAGGTCTTCTGTCTCTTTTAGACATTTAAAAACTCATTTGTTATTTGAAAACCTAAATAAAGGAAACTTCCCCACTTTCAAAGTTATGGGATCTTACCGTCAGAAAAATTGTGTGTTTAATGGAAGAGATATGGTCAACCGCATATACACTTCTGGCCACCCAAATTGCAACACCAAGAAGGACAAGATATTTCACAACAAAATTTATTTAGTAGATAACATGTTGACCAAGTATCAATTGATTAAATTTATAGAGTTCTGTGAAGTGTGGTTCCTTCTAGAATCAGTAGCCAGAGCAGCTGCCATTGTTGGAGATCACCACTGCCACACGCCTCGGCATTGATTCAAAGAGACTTTGGATGTGTTCTTGGGATACAGCAGACCAAGCAGCTTCCACACGTTGCCAAAGTTGATCTGGTGTGGCAGCTTGGGATGTAATCTGGGTCAATCGTTCAGCAACCATGGATCACATGTTTTCTATCGGAGAAAAATCCGAAGAGCGAGCCGGCCAGGGAAGCAGTTCAATCTGGCGATTGACGAAGAACCCTTGGACAATGCGTGCCACGTGTGGTCGCGCACTATCCTGTTGAAATATGGCTTTGGGGAAGCCCTGAAGGTAAGAAAGGACAACTGGCTCCAACACCTCGGAGATGTAGCGCTGACTGTTTAAATTAACGGCAATGCGTATTAGGGAAGGGCGAGAGTGATATCCAATACCGCCCCATTTCATAATACCCGGTGCAGGACCAGTGTGGCGGTGCATAACGCAGCTGTTCAGCATCCTCTCTTCACGGTGTCTCCAGACTCGAATCCGACCATCGTGGGGGTTGCAGACAGAAGCGTGACCTGTCAGTAAAGACAATTTCATTCCATTCTGCAGTCCACACCATTTTTTCATCGTACCATTGGCGGCGGAGACGTCTGTGGTTCTGCGTCAAGGGTAGACGAAGCAATGGACGTCTTGCGGACAGACCACTCTGCTGTAAGCGGGGTCGAATGGTACGCGCAGACATATGGATGATGCGTTACACACTGAATGTGCTGTGGTATGGTTCGTGATGTGACTGAGCGATCCGTCACTGCCATGCACGCAATGTTCCTGTCATCACGTGAAGTGGCGCACTGAGGTAGATGCGATCGAACACGTCGGTCCGTCGTACCCTCCTGCATCCCACGGTCACATATCCTCATTACAGTTATTTGGTTTCGTCCAACACGACTACCGATTTCCCTGAAAGATAATCCACATTTTCGGTAGGCCACTATCCTTCCTCTTTCGAACTCGGATACTTGATCAAACGATGATCGCTGTTTACTACGAGGCATAATTGATCGTTTTTTGGAAAAAAACCACAAGAAAAATACAATTGCCGAACTTGAAATCGTCGAAAACCTCCAAGCCTTAAATAGCGCTTTGAAATGGCGCCACAGGCGCGCGTGATGTGCGTCTGCGCTGAAATTCTAGTCATTTACATATCTCACCTCCTCTAATGCATGCTGTAAATTTCCTGTTATTTGCATGCTTCCTTCAGGGTGTTGCATTTACGGTGACCAGCAGTGTAGCTGGTAAAGCAGTAATAGATTGGAACAATTACGTGCAAGAAGTTTGCGTTCTAAACATTCTAAGTAGAGCTTCTGGTAAAATCGGCGCAACTAACAAAATATTAAAAATCTACGAAAGAATTTTTGAAATTATTTGTACGAAAGTCATTTTAGAAGCACAGAAACAAAGCTGATCGAATAGTGATTGTTTTTTAAGTAAAGAGACTAACTTATTTCAGAATTCCTCAGGAACGATTGGAGCAGTTTCTAGAGAGTTCCGCCAACTTTCATAATTCAACAGTAGCCAACCTTCATGGTCGACGGAATAACACGTAAGTACGAAAAATGTAACTACGATCGAAAACTATTTTGTATACATTTCTGAAATATAAATTTTATCCTTATTAACGTAATATAATTCATCTTACAAGTCCATTTACGGCAAAGCAATCTGAATTACTCATAATTTCTTAAATTGTTTATACTAATTTTCCTTCTTTCTGATTGTGCAATTCGCAATTTATAATAAATCAATATTCAGGTAGCACCAGATGTAGCTGATTTCTTCCTTGTGGGATAATTGCAGTCGCGTTTATTTCGAAGTTAGTAACTTAAGCACATATATGCTTGCGGTTTTGTATTTTAAGTTTCATAAATCTTTAGTGATTGAAGATTCTTTCGCAAAACATAAAGTAAAATCATTAACATTAGAAACACCATTAAAAATAATTGAAGATATTGCTACTGTCTGTTACAAATGAAGCGGATAGAAAAGTAATATACTTTTTAGGCACGGCTTATTTTTTATTTATTTTGTAATGGAATTAATTAAATTTAAGCATTGCCTAATTCTGTAGTTTTATTTCGATTTAAAAATGTTTGTTTGCCAAAATTTTAGACCTTTGAATATTGGCTATGTAGCTCAATTTTAACAATTTTGCTCATATTTTAAATTTAAAATAGCGTGCTATTTGTTTTATAATAAACATATATTGGGGGTCGATTTTTACCAAGCAAGCCTACAAATATATTAATGTAAAATGTTTTAAATGAGTTTTTTGGGTCTAAATTTTTTCTTGTGTTGTATAGCTTGAGAAATGCAGTAAAGATATTATTTTAAGCATGACTTTCGCCTGATGAGAGTGGTTTTAAAACAATCTTTATTATTCTAATAATGATTATTGTTTTGTGTTATTCCATATAAAAGTTATGAAAAAAAGTCATGGCTTAAATTTTTTATTTTATGTTCAGTTTTATCATTTGATTTTAAATTTTTGCCGCTTTTTTATTTATTATGTTTAATTTTACATACTTTTGTTTTATGAGTGTATTAAAAATTTTAATGAATATATATATATCTGAGATGACTGATTTGTTTATGGAGCACACACTGCGTTAGAAAATGACTGACGAAAGAAAAAAAAAAGTCATGCAAGTCGACATTTTTTTGGACAAATATTTTAATCAGCTATAGGCATTTTTGAAATAACTAAGCAAAATTTATAATGTAGATTTTTGAATGCGTTTTCCCTTTACGCATAAAACTTGTTTTCCGAATTTAAAAATACTATTCTTTTAAAGTACTCCAGAAAGTTAAAAGTAAGATAAACGTTCTCCCAAGTAATTCTTGGGTACATTGTTCGATCGAATGAGTTACAATAGTTCGAATCTAATCCTCAAAGTATGAAAAAAGTAAAGAGTCAGAAAATAAACGTCTGAAAATATTCTGGAGCGCTAATAGTAAAGTAAAGGAGCAAACAACGTAATAAATCCCAAGCAAAAGTAAAATTCTGCGTATATCATAGAAATTTTTTTCTTAAGGATATAAAATTTCATAAATAAATTGATATATTGCAGTTTTACTTTAGTGCTTCATGACATATGCCATTAGAGATAGCTGTCTTCTCTGAGACAACCACCTGCACAGAAGACCAGAACCATTTGGAACCGTAGTTGGCTCGAAAGTTTACTGTATATTTATTGGCTTCCTTTCATTGCATTTAATTTTGGATTCAGTATACAGACACTCAGTTATCTCCCTTGAATTCATTTACGTAACATTTAGGTACAAATTGCTTTGAATACAGTTGGGCACAGAAAGATAAAATATCATATTTAACCTCTAAATCAAAGCTACTAGATTCAAATTTACAAGAAGATTAAAACTAAAAAATGATCAAAGCCGAATTCTTTTATGTTTCTAGGGAATTAAGCAAGAATGTATTAATGCTATAGTAGCAGGTTTGAGCTCCTTTCATACAGTTTTCATATCTTCGAGTATAATAAGTAATTTATAACAACAAGAGTAATAGATGTCAACAATTCTATTTAGAAATTATTTGTACATTTTCGGGTTTTATAAAAATGTGCATTCCAACACAATAAGAAATATACGTTTTACTGAATTCTTTTATGTTTCTCAAAATCTGAGCAAAATGTTTTCACTTTATTGATGGCGGAATATTTATTTGACAAAATTTTCATCTTTACTCTTCTAATAAATCATTTATAAGAACAAAATAATATATAAAGACAATGTTGTTTTAGAACTTATTTTGTACCCTTTTGTGCTTTAGAAAAGATGTATCGCAACACAATAGTAACGAACATGCATAAAATAAACCATACATGGAATATTTTCATTTTATACAGTTTTTTGTTAAAGAAGAAGTTTTTTGTTTAGAATTTTCTTTACGTTACACGTAAAAAAAATTCTAAAAAGTACAAGAATTTCCAAGATCCGCCGTGATACATGTATGACATGTATTTCTTCATTTTTAATGGCTATCGTGCATTAAACTTGATGTGTTTTATATCCGAAGCTCTGTCTTTTTCAAGCTTAACATAATACAATACTTTTCCATAAGTCTTTGAAGTTCACAATTCTGTCACAAGATGGCAGGTGAATACTGAAACGATCAATATACAACATAAAGATACCAGCGCTTAAATAACTGATGATTGGAATAAAATTTTAAAACGGACAAACTTCTTAAACAATACGAAGCGAAGAAAACTAGCTTTAAAACGCAGGAATAATTAACAGAGATAAGTGTCTAAGTCACAAGCACATGTCATAATAATATATCTTTTGCAAAACTTCCGCAAACAGAGTTTGAATTTTAAAATTTCAATCCTTGTTCCGAATTCGTAATTTCTTTTGTGAGAGGGAAAAGCACTAGCTCTATTAGTTTCCTTCTTTAACTTTGGTCCACCAGCGGTCGAGAGATAACGCAAGTAAATACTAGTAGTTTGACTAGGGTTGCAATTTCGGAGAACGGTCCGGCTGCATGGGAGTTTTCGCGGTTTTCTATATGGCTCTAAGCAAGTTTCCCTTAGAAATTCCTCCACGAAGGCATCCGTCCACACAGGAGGATAGCCCTCGAACTACTTTACGTTAATCAATTAACCTTCTTTCATTCTGAATGATAGCCAGCTAAACGCGAAACAAATTGTAGTACTGCAAAAGAATCTTAAAATGGATTTGGGCATTTAATATTCATTGCAATTATCCTGAATTTTAAACTAGAAGATAAGTTCTTTATCGTTTTTAATATTCGTAAGGAATGATTGAAGCAATGTAAAGACAAATTATCTCCACTTTTAGGATCTTTAGTCACCGGACATTGCCTTTACACGCGTTAATTTCTACAACTGTAGTCAAGGAGTCAAGGTAGTTAGTGTGATTTATTAAATCAAATATTTATAGATGAGTTTTTCCTTCAATGCTGTATTTTTTAAAGTTGATAACAACAGGTGCAGTGTAAAGCAATGGATTAAGTCAGTTTCTTATAAACATAAATTTATAAAAATCGAACAGCTGCGTGGAATAGACTACAGTTTGTATGGAAATGCATTGTAAAAAGAAAGAACCTTTTATCTTGTTGAGGGTAAGTATTGCGTCCAAAAACACACCAGCAAAAGAAGTTGTACTATACGAAAAGTTAGAAATCGAATCACAATAAAATCTTCAAGGATGCTCTAAATCAGTGCTTCTTAAGCATTTTTCATTTACGATCCCTTTTTATCGTCAAGATTATACCGCAACCCCAGATATTAAATATAAAATGAAAATATATAAATAAATATTTTTCCATAAATTGTTTAATTCCTTAGTTAACATGATATATATATGAAAAGAAATAGATTTAGGATTGTGTTCCAGTATTAAAACACTGAAAGAAAAATCATATTTTAATAAGATGGATGTTTTTTGTTGCATAAGAAACTAAATCTTGGTGCAACATTTGACACTGCTGGATGAAAAGCATCTCCAGCGTTTTTAAACGTTGAACGATTTTAGATTTAATAAGCATTAAAGCTGAAAAAGAGATTTCACATAAGTATGTGGTGCCGAATTTCAGAACATTTAATGTCCTTTCAGAAATTGTAGAAAATTCAGTTCCAGCTCCGACCAGAATCACACTCAAATATTTTTGCGGAAACTCAAGTCTTAAGTTTGATTTACTAGATACAGCTCAACAAATTCCTCGTGGGTTTTATATGGCAAATGAATCTCATTGAAGTCAATAAAGCTGATTTCTGAAAACAAAATTAAAGTATTTGCAAAACTGTGTTTCTGGGGTTTTTAAGTAATCTATAAACATATTTGAAATTTGTATTTCCCAGTTTTTTTTAAGTTACAAAATTTTCAATAATCGAAAACTCTTCGGATAAATAATTTTTATACCCTGTTCTTCTAATGTTGAACTTCATAATAAAATCTTCAGTCTTGTCCTTCAAAGTAAATAGGCTGCTTTGTTTTCGTTGACGAGACAAATTGATGTCATTTAATTTCTCAAATATGTCTGATGAACAGTGCAGCTTTGACAGCCAGCCATAAATCATTTTTAAAAAGAGTAGCAAGATCAAATTTTGTTCATTTAAAAATCTTCTTTGTTCATTTAACAATAATCTTCTTAATCGTATGCCTCTTGACAATTATCTTATTTTTACGTGTAATGATAATTTTTTATATTTGGAGACTACGTTTTTACAGAGATTTGAAAATAAAACGGTTGTTAAAGACACGGCTTTTAATAAAGTTTAATATTTGTGATATATTTTTAACCCTGAAACACGTCGTTCAATACCGTTGCTAATTATTTTACTGCAATGGCCACTCGGTGGATCAGGCAGAGTGTGAAAGTTGCGTGATCTTTTCCAGCAGATTTAACAAGTGATTTAAAACCAATATTTTCCCTTGATATCTCTTCTGAATAATCCGCGCGTTACAGTTTTCCATTCTAAACCTTCAGTTTTGAAAAATTCAGCAACCTTACGGCATGTCTTTTTAATAGGTCTTTATGAATGTTTCCTTTATAAATGTACTCTAACACTTATATACTCTAACAGCTGAGTTATTTACGAAATTTCAGTTGTTTCATCAAATAAACTGTAAACTTTGGAGTTTTATTAAGTTTAGCAATGTGATGCTCAAATTGGTCGTAGCTAATTTCAGAAATTCTAGTGACGACCGTATCGTTTGACAAAAGTAATTATCCGAATTTCGTCACCTTATCTAGTACTTAAGCGAAATACTATTTCTATCATTTGATAGTAGTAGAAATACAAGATCTTCTCTTAAAGGTGCATAACATTTTAGTTTTAGCTATCAGATATAAAATTTGGTATGACGTCAGTAAGCAGTTTTAGCTAACAGTCATAAATTTCTCAAAACATTATTTTTATTTATTTGTGTTAAATTTTAATTTAGGGGCACTTTCTTTTTTATTATTTTACATCTGGTACAATCACACATCAAGAAAATGTACAGCTCACTTTTCACTGCGATTTTATAAGGTCAGTTAAGATTAACTTACAACTTAGTTTAACACATGTCGAAATAGTACTAGATACTAGACATAAATAAATTAAGTGAAGGGATCTTGCCAAATTCAAATTCTACTAACCAGCACTAGTTTGAATTAGATTGTCAAAAATACAGTTCTGACTAAACCATTTCTTTTATGAATGCAGGGCTCTAATCATCAAAGCTAAGTCTTAGGAAGAGGGTGTTTACACACTTTTAGAACGATTTCAGTTAAACTAACGTTTAAAATGTAAAGAGTACTTTTTTAATGTTTGATCTGATTGCCTTTTCTCTGGACTATACGTCCACATTGTGATTTTAGAAGGATTTTTCTTAAAATTTCCAGGTATAGGATTTCTAGTCTTCTTCCACTATTTTATGTAGTCCATCAATCGTGGTGGGTTTGCACTAAAAAAACGCTTAGAAAGGACTCCTTTCAAGAGACTAAAGGCACAATGGTCAGGGAGCTTCGTAGGAATACGTTGAGAAGGTATATATGCAATATTTGTAGAAGTCTTCATTTTTTCAAGGAATTCAGTGGTACCTTTCGAGGTATGACTTGTTGCTTTGTCTTGATGAAGTTTCACTATGAAAGTGACTGGGATAAAGAAATGGAATTTCTTCTGCTAATATTGGACGCAAGACTTTTGACATTCTTTTTCTGTAGCTGTTTTTTTTATTCCCCACTGTAACCGAATCCTGCGACAATCATAAACTCCTTACTGAAAATTTCTTTGCTTTCACGAAACCAAGTTTGTGTATTTTTTCCTTTCGTTTTCGATAATAAATAGATATTTTTTGCAGTCATTTAGGTAATCCATGCTTCATCAAGTGTCACAATGTATTTCCATTTATCGCCAGCTAAATAGTTTTCACACAGTGTTCAACCAATTGTTCTGCCTTGAGCCATATATCTCGGCAGAAACTGCTGAATATTATATTTTTAGCTTTTTTAAATTGTAAATCTTGGTTTATTTATTTATTTATTATTGCTACAAATGTATTTTAAAGACTATGCAATTGATTTCTACGTCAGTGGTTTTTCTCACGTTCCTAATGATTTAACTTTAGGAACATGAGAAATAGTACTTACTTTTCCCGGGTATTTGTTGATATCTTCTTTCCATGTAGAAGTAACGACGGTTTTTCCTTTTCCGGTTAATAATGTTCCTAATTTTGTATTCAGAAATTTTAATATCATTCATTTCACAACGGTTTTGAATTATAGAATAGGAATATTTCTCTTCGGAAAGTGCAAAACATATACTTCAATCCACAATTCGTTTATAAGAGCTATTATGAAAGACGAATTAATTTTAAAATAATAGACAATATTTCTCATTTCAAATAATAAGCTGTTCCCAGAAATTTTTATTCCAAAACATTTGCTTTTTGTTTAAATTCTTTATCAAAATCTTTCTGAAAATGTGTAAACACCCTCCGTTAATATATTTGTTAATAAATCTAAAATCGGTTTCTTCTTTTGTTTTCTTGTTCTATGTTTTTTTAAGTGCTTCAGTAATTTGCGTTGAGTAGAAGAAAGAGAAATGAAAGGAAAGGCTGGTTTATTTGACTATGGCAATGCACTAGAGGGCTATCTGCCTAAGGCCCATATCACACGGCGTTTGTTTCACACGAGCAACTGTTTCGGACAACTTTTTCTGCCTGGTTTACTATTGAAAGAAAGACGTGCGATTTTTTCCTTCCATTCGGAAAAAATTGCAGGTTGTTCGTTTTCAACCAATCAGCTATCAGCTTCGAATCCTTCATCACGCTAAAAATAGCTAATTTTGGTAGCCCTCGCGTAGAACCAGTTTCCCCTTTATATGTTAACCCCAAAGTGATCTATGGTGATTGGCTGTTGTATATCACGTGACAAGGCAGAAAATTGTTCCAAACAGTTGTCCTTCCGAAACAAACGGCCGTGTGATAGCAGCCTAAGAGGACGGATACCTTTGTGGAGGACTTTGTAAGGGGAACTTCCTTAGAGGGTTACACATTGATACAGGTTACAAATGGGGAAAACCACGTAAACGACCGTGAATCCAGCCCGTTCGCAGTAATTTGAACCTTTGACCGAACTGCCAGTGTTTAGAGACTTTACCGCTCGGCAAGCTGCCCAACCGGTACAGCTGTTAGCGTCGCTGACTACCATGCCGAAGGGCCCGGGCTAAAATCCCGGAGAAGGCATGGATGTTTGTAAATGCATAGTGTCCGTGCGGCATGTGGGCACTCTAAATATGCGGCGAGGTGAAAGTCATCTCGAGTGGTTGAGGGTAGGGAAGAGGGGTGGTAGACCTTTGAACACGCCTTCCTCCCGGGGTGCTCTCTATCAAAATTTGGGGCGGTACTGAGCTAAATCGCACTGTCACCTGTAAGGTGCTCAAGTCTGTTGCCAACGACAGGCGTAATCTTGCTCTCCTTGCCACCACGAATTTCGTGGGCTTGGCCTGACTATAGGTCAGACAAGTGTGCATTAGTCAACAACAACCGCTCGGCAGCAGGCGGAGAGAAGACCAAAGAAGCATTTTTGCTTCTTTGGCCAATATTGCTTTAACCCCTGAGACTCAGCTGGCGATAAATGCGCTTGGCGAGGACGTTTGAGGCGTAGTACGTCGAAGAATATAGAAATGCCATATAATACTATTCAAATATTGTTTTGTAAAAGAACAGTAACATCGAGATTAATTTGAGAACATCGAGATTGATTTGTAAATAGTTATGCGATGTAGATGTTAATTACTATTGGATGTCCATCAGTTATTGTTTAAATAGTTATGTATAATCCTAATAAACCAAAGAATTATGTACCAAGTACTTAATATATGGCGCCAGAAACATCTTTTATTAGCTACAATAATATATTTAAATTTGATTTTAATTTATATCAGTTAGGTATATTTGGATTTTGGATTTTCTCACTAGGAAATAAAAAGTCAACTTTATCTATAAGAAACCAAATGAGCGCACACCAGAATTCTAATAAGAATCTTCCAATTTGCCATCTGGAGCATTTACTGCACGAAACGCTCATGAGAGGAATGCGGTAACTGCTTACTTCCGACTAAAAATTAAAAATGAAATAAGGATTTAATCTATTACAAAATTGGTTTTATTGCTTTTAAATCTTTAAGCATGTTATGTAGTTACAGATTCAATAAACTCGAAAAATAAATTACATATCTTACGTTCTGTAGAATGCCAACACATTAAGAGTCGGTTATACATGAGGCTCTTGGAAGACGTAGCGTTGATATCTCAAAATCTTTGGAAGGCTTAGGACGTTTAAAGTATCAAAATCATTCTAAAGCTCTGAAATAGAATTAATTGTTTTACCCAGTACAGTTTCTATAGCGTATCCAAAGTAATTAATATAACGCAACTGTTAGAGGATCCTTTAATTTTAGCTTATTCAACTGCCAATTAAAATCTTTTTTTCTATCATAGGAGTTAAAGTAAAGCCTAGTTGCATTATCCGAGTACTATTAGTAAACATATTTTTAAGTTCAGGTCTTCCTTTATTGCTTTACAGGAACAAAAGCTCTAAAAATCCACACTGCCCATTAACACTAGAATTACTGATCCGTCAACATGACGGATTCCGCCTCCGTCTTGGCTAAAACAAGTACATTTTAATGGCCGGTGCTTCTATTGATAAATGTAAATTATACATTTCTCTAAAATAAAGCTTTTAAGGTCCTACCAATGGCCGAGTGATTAAGACCGCTGCATACTGGGCGTTCGACTAGGTTTCGATTTCAGGCGATCGAGTTAGCTACGTAGTTGGTTTTGTGTAATTTTGTTCATGCGTAAGATAAATGTGCGTTAAGTTTCCCTTAGAAAGGTTTCCAAGAAGACAACCCTTACTCATGTGCTTTGTCATATTCAAATAAGCTAAGCTTTAGAATAAAGTGCTAGACCAGTGGCGTTTCTTACAGATTTCTTTTTATTATAATCACTTCTCTCTTTAAAATCTACATTTCTTTCTTTTATTATTAGCTATGTTTTGGATATCAAATAATAAAGTACTGTAATAAAGTATATCAAGTAATAAAGTACTTATACTTACTGATAATGAATTCAAAATAGTAGTCACGTGCTGTCTAATCAAAGATAGCGCAGTACTGATAGGCACTTTTCCAAGCATTTAAACTGTTCATTGCTCATCTGAAGCGCAAGCTAGAAATCTACAGGATGTCAAGAAGAATGTTTCATGATTTCTTCGAAAGTGCTTCAAAAATCCCTTACTAGACTAAAAGCACTGAACAAATATCCATTAGCTTGAATAAAAAATAACCCAATACAACTTTGGAAGCATCGAAAACGTTTTAAAAAAAAGTCCAGATAAAACAATATCTAATTATAACTAATACCAAACATTCACTGTTGAACACATATCTTCTTGTCACATATCTTGCTGTCATCTTAGTGTTTGGTAAAAATTAAGTATTTCTTCTTAATCACAACAATCTAATTAAAAACAATTTTTCAACTAATTAAGGTAATTAATACTTCAACTTACTAAAATGAGGAAGGTAAATACAAAAACGCGTTTTTTTATAATCCTTAAACGTTTTTGCTTACAAGTAACACTATAGAATTCCTTTTGCCTACAAAGATAAAATTTCAGTAATAAAATCAAAATATACTTAGAAATCTTTTTAACTTTGGTGCTTGTCATTGATCGATCACTTAAATCTTTAAGCATTCTTTCTGGCATCTAACATTTGCCAAATTTCTTTTAAACTCTTGGGAATAAAAATTCTGTATATACTACAGAATAATTTAAAAATGTGATTTTATACCGCATTCCAAAATGAGGTTATTATTGAAATGCAATTTCAGTTGCTCGTGTTTTACATTAGCTTTGCTTTGGAATAATTATAAAAAAGAATGTGCGTGATTATTATCATTCATGGAAGGTTCTAGTAACATTGTTTATAAATATATTTTTAGAACAGGAATGATTAAAGGTTACGAGAAGCTTCACATAATTTTTCCATGGTGTGAAAAAATTTTCATATCAAATTTGGTTCGAATATGTTGAAAAGTATAAACCCTGTTGCCTAATATATATACATATCTATTTTGACTTTTACATATATGAAGATTTCAAAACCGTATTTAGTGTGATTAAGGCGGAATAATTTATATAGTTTAATTCAGAGAATTCATATGTATAGAATGAACTCGTACTGCATACTTAAACTATTGTTTTATTTACAAATAAAAAACAGTATTCAGATCGTAAAAAATATGAAATATCAATGAGAAAAAGACTTTGTTCCTGATGAAAATTGGGAAAGCATAGAATTTTTCTGTATAAAAGTCACAGTTATATAAAATATAAAAGAATAACCTTTACGTTTCTTTTTTAATACATAAAAGTTAAACGCAGCATTCAAAAACAGAAACGTTTCCTTTATTTTAATCTTTAGAGAAGGACATTGTTTTCATTATAGAAATAAGAAATTAGGTAAAAGCTTTTAATTTTTGTAAGGTCTAAATTTAGATCTTTTTTACCAAAGGCTTATTAAACTACTTAAGAAGAATATTATATAATTTCATTTCAATAGATTATAGAAAATCAAAAGCAGCAAATCTTTTTTTTAAATAATTTTCGTTTGCGTTTTTGTGTCTTTAATATTAGATAAAGTTATTTTAAAAGAATTAAACCCTATCAATATTGCTATTAAGTCAAATTACATAAAAATATTTTATTTAAGTGTAATGTTTGTTTTGCTCAGAATATTAATCAGATGAGACTTTAGGTACACTTCTATAAAGAATTTGATATTGAACATGATTTACAATAATAGTAAAAAGTGATAAATGTTTTTTATTTAAAGGATTTTAATTAAATATAAAATACAGTGTGAATTAAAATTAATTTTGCTAAAATCATGTACCAGGGACCGCACTTTATGATGAAATAATGGCTGTATTTTGAATCAGCTAGTGTTACCCAAAATGAAGCAATTGGAATCTACTTGAGCAATATTACAGGGAGCACTAAAGAGTATCATTTAAATCGTTGAGCAATATAACATAAAACTGAATATAATTCATGGAAGGTTTTTTATTCTAAATCTAAAATATGTGATTGTATTTTATGTTATAGAATGAGTAAACTATATGCGCTCCAACAGCATATGAAAATGAGCCAGCTTTCCGTAGAAACTTCTCCACAAAACATCTCTCCTTGGGTATATTACCAACAACTGCATTGCTGTTGTAATACATCAACCTACCTGCATTAAACTGAAATAGTACATTGCGCTACATTAAATAATAGTTTTTAAATTTCAGTTTGTGGACAGATGTGTTAAAAACGCAACCAACGACTAAAGCAAAACTGCATTCACAGCTTAGTTTCAAATCAAACTTCTTAGAAACTGAAAGGTAAATGATAAAACATTTTCCCAATAAGACCCATTTCATGTATTTTGGTATGCGTCAAAAACTTTTATCTTGTTTAAGCAGCTAATACAGTCTGAATGAGTAGAATTGCTGCAATACAAGTAATGTGCAAACAAAGGAAAGAGAAAGGAAAAGTCGGGAATTTTGGTCATTATCTCTGAAATAATTCTCAAAAGCTGATCTTTTAATAAACTTGCTTTTTCACATTTTTGGGCAGTATTCATTTCTTGTGTATTTATTTAATCTCAACTGCCTGTACATGCTTCATTCACATTAACCACGGCACGTAATCGAGAATATTTTAAAGAAATTATACATGTGCACGCAATCTAGAACCGTCATTTCTATAAACTTTACGTACGATTCTAATCTAACCTGTATAATGACCATGTTAGTATACGGCCACTGTAAGATTAAAACTAATTTACAGTAAGAGCAGCACAGCTCGAAGATTTATTGTTCTGCATAAAAATCTACACTGGCTCCTGTATTTTATGTTTCTTCTTTTAAACAACGCTATTTAAGCATTTCTTGATATTTCTCTGCATTCTGTTTTTCTGATTTATGAACACTAGATTTCTAATCAAAGAACCCCATTCCTTTACAGAACCACCTCTGAATTTAATGCTATTCATGCTCCATTCTGTACTTGGATTGTGTCAATGATGAGGTCCACCTTGGTTAATTTTTCCTGTCATCAATAAGCTTTTGTTCATTCATCCGCTCACCACATATGACTGTATCTATGCTTGATTTTGTGGCAAATATAACTTAATTAAATAATTTTTCGTCATTCAACCAGATCTGATCTGCTTCCAATTACTTGAATTTAAATCCTATTGTTTATACACTGTTACGACGATCCACGTTTGATTCAGCCTTGGAAACATTGTAGATCCCGATGAATTAGGATTTATTTTGTGAGTAAGGATTTTGTTTCAAGACATTTCTTTATCCTTGTTACTTAGACAAACTAAAACCATGCTTATCTACATTTTGATCTTGCAATTAATTTACAAACTTGCTTATCTGGCTTTACGGAAGCTTTCAAAATACAGCACTTTTCAAATATATTTATTTGTTTTTCATATACATTTTTCACATATATTTTTTTATTGAGATTGAATGAAGTGAGCTGCAATGAAAGCTCTGTGAAAATAAAAAAACACATATTTTAGAAATGAGAATGCATTCTTATTCTGTTTGTGAATTCATCAATTTAAGTACAAATTTATAATTCTTGTCGACAAAAGCTCTTCTAAAATAAGCCTTTTACTAAAGTTAATTAAAGATGCTTTTATTATGATGCGCTTTAAAGGGAATTAAATAAAACGTTTAATACCGAATCATTGAAGTGCTTTTAATGTTTATCACCGTATTTTTTTAATCTACATAAAAATGTTGCAGGATTTTCATGCACATTTTCTGTTGTCCAGGAAAACGAAATCTAAAACGCTTCTTAATTTTAGCATCATACAATTAATGCATAGATTAACTTTAATAGAACTGATGAAGTCCATTCTCGCAAATTATCACGCAACTTGTTTCACAGATTTCCTTTAGACGGAGAAAATCCGAAAATTAAGCTCAAATGTTCATGCCTTAAGCGTTGGACATAACATTCTGTACCTTGTTCATCAGCGGAACCACGCACATACAGCTATTATGTTACTCTGCGTCTCGCATATTATGGTGAGGCAGATAATCATTGCAAAGCTCTAGCTCGTGTAATACACGGTTGCAACTCCAGACTAGTTGTGAATGGACTATCAGCGATATCATGAATAAGTTATATGGATGGAGTACTATTTGCTGAAAATATCGATTGGAAATCTTTAATGTACTGCTGTAATGGAGAATTTCACGTACCTCTATTTGCGAAAGGTTTAAAGGAAACTATGAACTGCATTTTTAACTAGTACCAGCTATACAGTTTTTCTAGTTTGCATTCAGCATGATTATTTTCAAATTTTTGTAACAATAATGTATGTGTATGTACATGACCATGAAATATTATGCAGCACTAATGGAACTGCACAGTTCTTTGCAACTATTTTAATTTTAAACATCGAAAATGTAACGAATTTGTTTTCATTGAAAATTACATCTGTAATATTTACTTATACCATTTCCCAAAGAGATATACTTTAATATGAAGTAACATATAATCAATATTAATACATTATGGAGTTAATAATTTAGTACATAATATCTAATGATATTAATGCTGATACAGAGCAGGCGATTAAAGCCTTGTATATAGTAAATAATTAATGCTAGTTATAGATGTAGACGTATGCGATAGAGGAATTTGTCCCCCTCCGGGATCAAGAGGCTCAGTTATTGTAAAATATACTTCAAATAATTGGTCTATGTTATTTGTTTATAAATATTATTTTAATTAGATCAGCTTAAGCTTATACGATTGCTTTATTACGTTTATCAAATCAATATTATTAAAGCTGCCCTGCTTTAGTTACACAGAGTATATCAAGCAGAGCAGGTGTTGATACTTCATATTTAAATAAATCAACGCAGGCAGTGTATTGATTGGGTAATGACTCGTTACATTGTCCTTAACACGTTAATCAGTAGTTCTTTACACTTTGCTTGTTTTCTTCTCTGTGATGAGGAGGGTCTTAGCCAATAACGGCATTTAATCATCATCAGTCTTTGTGTTCCTCCTTGATTAATTTTTTTTTATCCCATGCAAACTTGCAGTGAGATGAAATCACATCCAGGTGTTCATAATTGGGTGGGAAAATATTAAAGTATTCGTTTATTTTTTTCTTAAAAATTTTGATTAGAAGTCTCCACATCTTGTTGGGTGGCAACCCTTCTAAAACTTTTATTGAATACATTACGTACTAACAATTAAGAAAATGTGTCAAAGGCAGCATGTTGTTAAATTCAACCTAATTTAGTAATCGTTATTAGACAAGATCCTTTCTTACGAAGAAAATGAAAAGAAAGCTAATTTTCTTAAGAGTATATTATTTTATTTTTAAAAACTTATCACCTTTTCCTATATATATTATTAAGAATTTCCTTAATTATTAAAATGCTGCCATTACCTTCCTTAAGCTCTTTTCGATAGACATCGCAATTTGCTTTGTGTACCTTAGCTTGTAGAGACATTAGGTATTTTTTGAAAGCAGGAGATGTGAAAGTGAACAATGCCTTCGCCTAGACTCGAACCACGGAACTCTCGAATACGCGCCGAGCGTGCTGACCACTACACCACGAAGGCGTGCCAAAAAAAGAGGGAGAAATACCTTATAAGCCTGTTTCTATAATTTCTGATTTGTTTAATGTTAAGGAGATAAATGTTCATATCTCGATATTTTAAGCACTTAAGCCTTGCAAAGTGCTGTTTGAAAATCATTTATTTTTTGCATTTTTGTATGTTACGGACTGTAACGCTCAAAGTGTTTTGATATATTAGTTCTTTTGATCTGAAGGATTACAAGCTCCAGATTGAATTAAAAATTCGTCTTTAATGATAGTCTTCAGAAAAGCGTCATAACTGACTTGATAAACATTTTTTAGGGTTGGCAGCAATAAACTTTAGAAAAAAAAGGGTGCGATCGGCTTTCATTTCAGCATGGAAATATTAGACGAGTAAAAAGACATCAAGCATTTTATACTTTCCTTTCAAGACACATAACCTTTTTTTAATGTTGAAATTAACACCAAGTACATGTCACATCTTATAATTTATTACTGCATGGATAGGTGTGATTCAGTTGTAATTATTAGCTTTTAATTTTATTAAAAATTTAGAAACAGATTGCTTTTATTTCTGCTCTTGTTTATGGTTAATAATTTCTCAAACATGTTGGATATTACTTTGCTAGTAGCCATCAATAAATTCGAAGTTAATTATATTCTTTATGTATTCTACCGTTCATTAGTATTTTTTCCTTTCTTGAGTAATTCAAATATATGCTCGTAGAAGTTGTAAGGTTTTAGTTAAACTAACAAAGTTTTATGTTAATTTCTCTTTCCTGTGAACTCTTATTTCAACTTCCCGTTAGAATGAGCGCGCGTTTCAGCTTTATGCTAATTTAAAGTGGAACCAAGTTTTGTATTTATAGGTTAGCGAGGAACTTCTCAGTGTGAGAGAGCTTTTAGTC
The DNA here is from genome assembly GCA_000611955.2 of Stegodyphus mimosarum. Lineage (NCBI taxonomy): Eukaryota > Metazoa > Arthropoda > Arachnida > Araneae > Eresidae > Stegodyphus > Stegodyphus mimosarum. The sequence continues at coordinate 91,820 of KK121892.1, read as the reverse complement.
TCTGATCACTTCCGCTCTGTTCGACGTTCGCCTGACTAGCTAGTATTTAAGTTCTAAGCCTTAGCGCTGTTACTCTAATACTTATTGCACTAATCTAAGTGCTTTAGTATTAGCCAAATTTTGTTACGCACCATTGATAGTTTAGAATAGAGGCCAACCTCGCGTTTAAAGCTCTGAGAGCAACGACCACTTAATTTTCTACTCAACTTCATTGTAAATTATTTGATTGTTCAGTTTAGACCCAAGTGCGGTCATTATTTTCTGTTATCCCTTCCGAGTTGGGAAGTGGCTGTAAATAGTGGTTTAATAAAAGGGTAATTTTAAACCCTTCTTACGTGCAGTTATTCTACGACTTACGCAGAACCTAGCTGCATTCAGCTCCCTGTTCGAGACCAGGACTTTGACACTGTTACGACAATGTTCGCGAAAAGTATGGACAGAACACTCAGTCCTGATAAAGTTGATTTGTATTTGCCCGTGGAATTATACTATTTTTTTATTTATCGCAAAAATAAATTCCGTTCAAAGAAAACAATGTTGTGGGATGATCTCCGCCAAGCTAAGGAACATTTAGCAAAGCAGGTTTAAAATTTAGTATGACTTCACAAACGCACACGATTTTATTAATAATGTCCTTTCCGTACGAAACAATAGTTTGCTGTCAGTTTTTTAAAAATATTTACTTATTTCTCAAGAAAATTAAACAAACTCTAAACTTTTGTGCTTCCTTTCCATATAAATATATCACAAATAAGTTAATAACACGATTCACTTGTAGTTACAGCCAGTACACATCTCGCCCTAAAATTCGTTTTAGAAAACCTACAGACAACGAAAAGAATAGGTTAATGGAATTTACTGGAGGATAAATTTAAGGTAATTTATGCAAAAATTAAATTCTCTGCAAACTTCAAAATGTGAGTTTTGTTTCCAAGTTATTGTTTACACATTATTCCTATTACGTAAGCATGGAGACAGAGATGCAGAAATTGGGAAGTGTCTGTCTAATGCATATAAATGAGTAAAATTCGTTTTCCTGTTTGTCTTGTCAGTTGAATTAAACAGTTCATTGTGTAAGTAATTGTTAAAGAAAGCGGAACAAACTTTAATGAATAGTATACGTCTTACTTCCCGTAGTTTGTGAAAAATAATACTTTACATCCTATTCAAAGAGAGTGCCTAATTTAGTGCGTTTGAAAATTCTAAAGGTAGAGAAAACTTCCACAGTTCTTTACGAAAGCATAAAATGTTTTAAATATCCTGAAATACACTTTTTAAATCATCTGTGTCTTTTACAGTTTTATGTTTAAAAACATTACAGCAACTTTCTTTTGAGTATTCTGTGTAGTAGTATAATTATTGCATTGTTTCCTTGGGTAGTCCACTTGTGTAGCGGATTCATGCCAATATTATACGTGATATTTCAAAAAAGGATTGGGATTGTTTTGGTTATAGGAAATAATTCAAAGGCCGTCTGCACAAGGAGAGGAATGCCTTCGTGGAGGATTTTATATAATAAGTGGCCCATATCATGTTGCACACGGGTAAAACCACAAAAATGCTATGCAGTCTGCCGCTTCTGTACGATATGAACATTATTCGAACTAGTACTATTCAACAGTTTGATCATCTGGCAGTTTGCAGGCAGATATTTTAAAAGGATTGTGTTAAGTATCTCTTGGATGGCTGGTCTTAGGTTCATGATTCTTGTTAATAAAATTAATTAAATAAGGCAGATCTTTAGTCAGATGATACAATTAGTAAATATACGCAAAGCTAAAATTTTTATATAAGCCCTTAAGGAAAAATAAATATTGATGAGAAGAATGTTTTCCATAAAGCAATTAGTCTAACAAAAGAATTCATCCTCATGGGAGCAAAATGATCCGAAATATTATTAAATTTTGTGACCGTATGCAAATATTGTTAGACACAACTAAATAAAAAAATACCTTTTTTGCTTTAAAAAAAATTAAACTAGTTTACAGAAGTGATAAAATTCGAAAATGTTTAATGAAATTCACTTTTTATACGACCCAGTCCAAGTTTGCATATTACGGACTAACATTTCTCCCAAATGATTTTTGGCAAGATAAAGGTCAGATTATTAATTGGAAATTTCTTCTTAGAGGGCTGGATAAAGTATTTAAATTTCAAATAATTTCATCGGGGGCTGTCTCACAAGTTGTTAAATTACTTAGAATTTTGGACTATCTGCCGCAGTCGGGAAGTCTAATTAATGAATATGATTCATTTCTTAGTCTAGAGCCGTCGGTCGACAACCAATCGTTCAATGGTCGTGGGTCGACAATCAGTCGTTATATTTAAACATGCTGTCCTTTCGAAAACACAATTTTGTTGTAATTTATTAATATAAATCTTTTATTAAAAATTAACCTGAAAGGGATCCTTTCGCAGCAAAAGGCAGTATTAAAAAGTGTTTCTATACAATGTTTGAAGTAAATGAGGAACTCCAGAATTTGAATAATTAAGATTAGCTTTATTAAGCACATATATCAGGAACTATTTGGATAAGTGTTGTTACCTTTACGGAACTTAGTCATATTAAGCAGTGGTTGAGGATTTTATATGAATACCTAATTTGAATAAGATCGTTAAGTAAGTACATATAGTTTCGGAACAAAATACACTTCAGTATAGAGCTTCGAAAGGAGGGGAAGCCTATTATATTTTGATTAGGAAAATATAATCCGATACCGAAAACAGAAAATGATTTCTTATTACTGTATTTTTTCAAATAAAAAAAATGTTTTGGACAAGAGAAACATTGAGAGTTGAAAACTTCATTTTGAATAAATACCACAAAATCTCATTCTCGCCCTTCTCGCAGGTTACACCGACAAATGACCAACTAGATAAGACAGTTGTGTACTGATATTTTGATCTGGGCTCAAATCCATTGAAATGACTATTGACGTTTTCTTGGTTTTCTCCATGTGTAATGTTAATACGCATAGGGTGTTTCTTGTGATATCAGATACAGATAGCCCTTGCGTAATTAAAACAATCCGATTCAATCTTTCAGGCTAGGTTCGGTTTGTTTGATTATGGCAAAGTACGCGAGTGTAATCTGCCTAAGGATGCTTTCGTAGGGGAGTTTCAAGGTAAAACTGGTTCGTACTTGCACATGGGCAGCACTTTGTCTATGGGAAAACTAAGAAAATTCCAAAGCAATCAGCTCGTTAGCCGGGATTTAAACCCGGGCTGAACTACCACCATTCAGCAAATCTACCACTCGGCGGCTGATGAACCTTTCAGGTTAGGAAGAGTGATATTATGCAACTGGTTAGCGTAATGTTAATGCATAAACTGCGTCAGTATTAGTTCAGAAGCACAGCCATGTATTCAAGAGTTCAGTTACAAAGCTTTTTAGAGGACAAAAATGCAACTAGGAATTCACATAATTAAATTCTTCAGAAATCTTGAAATTTTATTCATTCGTGTCTTAGGTGCGTTTTTTCCAGTGTATATTAAAATTATAAAATGAAATTTTGAAGAAGAAATCACAAACACGTAATAAAAAACTACATTTATAAAAACAATAGTGAATAACGGAAAGATGTTTTACAATATGCAAGAATCATTGAGAAAACATAATATTATTAGTACAAATAAAGATTCTACGTAGCTTATTAATCAAAATTTTACTGGTTATGAAATTTAAAATTATGAACGTTAATCTAACCAAGCAATGCAAGTGCAAAAACAGTGGTTGTTGGCCATTAAAATTATAACGCCAAAAAGATGACCGCAAATTTTCACGGCGGATGGATCGTGGGAGACTATGTAAATAAACTGCATTGCAGCACATATGAAAGTCGTAGAGGCCAATAAGCCTTTTAGATGCAATGTAGGAAAGTGGCTCGGAGGCATTTTCAGGAATTGTGTTTGTTAGCTATTCTTGAGAATAGGTGGCTTAATTTGTGCATTGTCGTAGATCATCGCAACTACAGTAGCAATTGTAACGAAAAAATTATGGCACACGGAGAATTTGGTTTATCCTTCCAAGGAAAGGTTCTAATGTTGCATGGAATGCTATCAGAATAAAAATATTTCAACGGCTCAGTGTCTCAGAGGGACATCTTGTGTGACATATTTTTTCACATGAACTGTACATATAACTGCTACATTAGGAAGGTCACTTCCATGTCTGATGTCGGGGGTTTAGCCTGAGAACTCTGTATTATATGTTGCCATATGATCCGGTAGTAGTCGATATAGATAAGGATGCCGCTGGATTCCTTTTTTGTTTCTCACTTAGCAAACTTTTCCGATTTACTAAGTAACCATCGTTATATCTCTCAGTTGCTGGAGACTTGTTTTTTCTTATCATCAGGGATTGTCCTAGCTTATTTACCGGCAGAATAATGTATGATCGCATGTAATGTGCAACGCCCAACATCTTACACTTCTTCCTTGACCCATTCTTTCCTGAGGTCTGTCGTCTGTTGAACATTTATGGTTCGCTACTAAGCAAAGACTTCCGCACTTCAGATTACTCACGGCTACAGCACCAGAGGTTTGGTAACTTAATGAAATAACTGAGACTTGCGTACTCCAGACATGCATCCACCGTCCTTTTCTCTCGATGTTGATCATGTGGCAGCAGTTATTGGCCACCGTCGTAGCTTCTAAATATACTGATTTCTTTCCGCTCCACGAATCGATTTTACCTCCGGCTTTAATCTTTTCAAGCTTTTCCTAACATTTATCTGCTTAATATTTACGTACAGAGATCTTAACCAAAATAACGTAATTATCTAAAATAGCATTCAAATCATTCACCAAAATCATAAACCAAAACAACGTAATTTACAAAGAACAATCAGTTATCACCTATAAACAGAACTTTTATAGCTCTTGTAGTTTTATATTGTTGTACTATTAATGGTTAGCAGCTAAATATGATAGAGAAAGGAAATTCAAGTAAATGATAGCTATTATCAAGAATAACGCACGGATCATTATGATTATTTTGGGTAAAAGTTTAATGTATTTTTAAAAGATGTTTAATTTAAATTAAGGCAAGTTTCACAAAGTTAAGTGTTTCAGTCATTAAAAGCAAAACCAACTGCAGATCTCTGTATTGATAAATAGATTGATAAGGTAAGTGTTTGAAACAAATTCAGTTTAATACATTTTCGTCGTAATGAAAACTCGTAAAAACAGAAGAAATTTTTCTGTTGGTAAGTTACGATTTTTGATGTTGAAATTGTGCACTCTAAAAGAAATAAATTGTTTCAAACGGATGCACATCTTTTAGAGTGTGCTGAAATCACACTAAAACTCTTTCTAAATGAGATACGAAATTACACCCAAAACGACCATTATCCTCGATCAACGAGAAAAACTTCCATGAAATAAAATTTGAAATCCAGAAACCAGTGCAACAGGAATCTCGCTTTTGAGCTTTTCTGAACGCATGGAAATGAACATTAAAAAAAGTCCTCTTACTTCTTTGATCCCTAGAGGTTTGCTTTTAAAGACCAATAAAATCCATAGGCTGGTCTTAAACACACTCTGCTAGCAAAAACGGTACAAGAAAACTGAGTTTATGGACTAAAGATGGTTTTACCCTGTCTGTTAAATTTGGAAGAGAGTTAATGTCGCTTTTGGGAATATTAGAACGTCGTTTTTAGTGTGAAATAGATTGGGGCTGGGATACTAATAGCGGCATATTAAAACTTGATGTAACAATGTATAGTGGATTTTGAAGAAAGTAAACTTCCTCTTAGGAAAATATATCTTAAAAAAAGAATGGTTTTCATGAAGTTATATTAAAATATGACTTTTAAATTATTTAATATGCCAAACTGATACATGAATGTACTTCAGAGAAAGAAACTAGTATCTGAATTTATAGGCACAAAAAAGGTTTTTATTACTGTGAAATTTAGGACGTAGTTCAAACATTTAATTAAAAGTTAATATTTATGCAATTAATCAATATTAATTCTCTTAATTAATATTAATTATTATATGCTTCTCTGCAAAGAAGGTAGAACTTGGCTTTCGCCAATCACCGCCTTCAAAGAAGGTGCAGGATCATGCATTGACTCAGCGAAGCATTGATTCGATGAATGCTTGAATTCTGTTCTAAAGTACAATAAACCATATGATATTGGCCAATGTTTTCAATTTATGTGCATTATGAGAGCAATGATGAGCATTTAGTCGATGACCATTTGTATACGACAAGTTCTCGACTGGGGAAAACTTTGCGAAGAGTGCAGATCAAGGAATGACTTGTGTACTTTGCAAATGGTGCTAGTTGATGTTATGTATGAGTGACTGGGTGTTATTCTATTGAGACTATAGTAGTGCAATGGATTGCAGCATCTTACCAGCGAAACGTGTGTTGTCGTTGTACCCATTTCACATATCAGAGCTGATCAATTGTCTTCTAAGGCTCCACAGGATGTTCTCAGCTGTCAAATATGAGACGTTAAGGGATGACGTAGCTGTTTATATTTAATCCAATATGGCAAAACACATTACTACTCTGAGAAGAATATGCTTTCCTTGAAGGACTTCCTGAAGGAAACTGTTTCGTATTCTTATCATACATGAAGAAAAGACGAAAGTACCTCTGAAGCAAACCAATTCGTTGGGATTTGAACACGTGTTTCAGCGATCTTATTTACTCTGGCTACTGGTACGCCTTTCATGACGAAGAATGAAACACTAGTGATGTAACTGCTTCATACTGAGCTCTCTGTACGGCATGACGATCTACTTTCTTTTAACTATTCTCTCAAAATTTGGTCCACATTTGCTCCATCATACTGAATTTCTGCCTCAATTCTTCATGGGTCTTCACTACTCTAAATATTAATTCATAGAACCGTAAGGGCAGTCAAATGACTTATCGATCGTCTTAACTTCTAAGCAGAATAACACCAACTCAGAAAAAGGATTAAAACGAAATTGTTTTACTTACTCCTTAGCCTAACAATCACACAGCTTATGAAGCTCAAATCTCCGCAGGTTTGCGGGAAAATCAGAATAAATGTTCATGTAAAAGGAAAATATTTAATACAAAGTAAAGAGCGGCGAAAAGCTTTGGTTCCGGCTTTCAATCAATCACGAAGCAATTACGGTTAACTAAGCTAAAGCTGATTTAAATAATATATTTACAGGGTGAATGAAGGTCACCGATAGCTGCCAAAAGCTTTCTGTCGAACTCTACGTTTAAATATATTAATTAATTTGCATCCTGGTAAGTGTCAACGAAAGTAGAAGTGAAAGAACAGACAAAACGAATAATTAACATAAAACCTTACAATATGAACATTCGGCTGCGCACGGAGATAGGATTAAACCTTTAGTAAATTTATCACATCTGTGAAGGTTTTTATGATGAAATCTCAGTTTCGGAACCATTTCATCCCTTTCTTTATTCCGATAAACAAAACAGCAGAATGTACCAGTTTCTTCTGGAACTGATACATTCTGCTGTTGATATGGAGTTACTTTCTGGAAAGTCTCGAGAGATAGCTTAACACACTAACCTTTCCCCATTTGTGGCACTTTTAAATGATATTATTAACCGGAAATTATAAATATTCATAAAGTAATATATTCATTGGCAAACTTTTATCAGGAGCAATATACAGCAAAAAAGTTTGTTTTATGCAATTAATAATACTATCACTCTCATCTCCAACTATAACAAAAAAGGTAGGGAGATGAAATTCAGAGCAACCATTGTACTATCAACATCGCATCACAATAATTCAAATGATGTCAAAACAAATCAAAATTTCTCTTCTTTTCTACTTCTTTCTTAATAAGCTATAGTTTACTGTCTTCTGAATCAGAGCCTCTTACGTGTGTGCGAGAGTGAGCCTTTGAGAGAACCTGAAGGGACTTATAGGGTGGTTTGAGCGTAGGGTCGGAGAGTTGAGTTCTGGTTTGAAGGGTGACATACGAGATGAAATCAGCTGCGTATGTTGTTCAATTTGCTGCGTTTAGAAAATGAGGTTCCATATGTTTGAGTTTGTGATGTTCGAGTTCCAAAAGTTTTCAAGTTCAAGAAAAGCGCGCCAAACTCATTCTAGGCATACATATAAGCAGAGATTTTATCTTATTGTAGTAGGGCATAATTTGTAAATATAAGTGTAAATAGAAATGTATTAAATATTGAAAAATTCCAGAATGGTAATTTTATTTTCTCGTAATTGGCTATACATTCTACGTCAGAGCCTGTTTCAATCAGGTGTGTAAAGAAATAATATCTAGCGATATGAAAATTTTGAGACATTTCCTGACGGCATAGAAGCCCACCAGCGGCCGAGTGGTAAAGTCTCTGAACACTGGTAGTTCTGACCTAGGTTCGATCCCAGGCTTCTAGGTGAATGGGTTGGCTGCATGGGCATTTTCGTGGTTTTCCCCATTTCAGATATTGGTGAGGGTAAGTCGTAAATAAAAATCCTCATAGGGATTTCCAATAAAGTGGAAGCTGATCCCCCTTATGTAGCGTGGTGGGGCGGTGGTAAGAGAGCTTAGTTCGTTCTACTAAGACTTTTCTTTCGAATTTTAGGGAGCTCTTCAGAGAAATTTGAATACTATGAGATGTTGAATCCACATTAAACAGTTGTCCCTTAATTTACATCTATGAAGCTTCAAAACAGATCGTTTATAAGAGCCAGGTTTCTCTTAAAACGTCCTCCACGAAGGCATCTCTCCCCTTAGGTAGATAGCTCTTGTGTGCCTTACCATAATTAAATAAACCAAACCACGACATAGAAAGTGGCCAGTCTGCCAGGATTATATTTATATATAGTTGAGAACGTATTGTATAAGTTGCGCAATATTGATATAGAAATAAAACATTAGTTTAAATTTTCAATGGAAAAGTTACTCATTAAATCGCCTGCATCTGGAAAAGCATATTTTATATTTGAAATAATTTTGATTTACTGTGCATAAATGTCATGTCCTTCATTTTTATTGCATTGAGTTATATTTTGGGATTACTAAAAGTTAAAATTAATGTGTTAAGGAAAAAACTTGCAACGGCACGCAGTGCTTTCACCAGAACAGCTAAGAGTTTAAAGGAAGAACGTAGTAGAGGTTGTAAGGATTTTAAGTTTAACTAACATTTATTTTATTTTAAAACTTTACTGTCATCTCTTATTTTCCACTTCCGGCCAGAATTAACGCCTGAATATGTTTATGCAAATTGTACTTGCTAACGCTTAAGTATTTAAGTTTTGGCTTTTTGCCAAGAGTAGAAGGAAGGAGAGAGAGCCCTCTTGCTACGAGTCTTCAGGCGAGCTTACCATCAGTTACTGTCCGCCTTTAAGGCCAGAGGTTTAACCCTCTTGAAAGTTAAAGACGTATTGTAGTTTTCCTCAGTTTGCGTATTACAGACGTAGTAATTAAAAAGGCTAGTCTTTGTGCTAGTTATCTGTGTAAAATATTAAAAGTTAGCTCTTATTTAAGTTTTAGTTAATTAGTAGTCTTATATCCTTTTACGTTCAGGCCACAAGTGGTTGGTCTTTGTATCCCGAAGTACGGGAACGTCTGTAAAATTGAAAAGAAAATAAAGGTAATCCTAACCCTTCTTATCTTGTATCTTCTACACATGCACGAACATAGCTTTTAGTAAGCTCCTTGTTCCTACTCAGGATTCCCGATATGTTTTGAAATCAGTTAAAAGAAACACTAGACCTGATGAGGTGATCAGGCAGATAAAGCCATATTACAGTATAAAATTTTAAAGTTACATATGATAATTTCGGAATTGAAAGTTATTGAAGATAGTTTCTGAGTAGAAATCTCATGATTCAGAGATACTAGATTTATTAATTAAGAGCAAACCCACTGAAGATGATATAGAAACCGAAGTTATGAGCTGCGAGGAATAGACGAATTCATCACGCTTAGACGTCGGGTGAAAAGAGAGAACAGATAATGCGGATGACCGCAGCCTTAATACAAGTTCTAACGCGGATAGTAGCATAAGTGCTTCTAATAGAAAATGGTACAACTTGGTAAAAGTTCAAATTAAAAAATTCGATGGGCAATTATTAAGTCATCTTACATTTACGGACCAATTTAAGAAGGTCCATGAGGATAAGGAGCTTGATGATGCTGACAAGTTCCATTATTAGCTCAATCAACGCGACCGCGGAACGTGGACTAGTGAGATGAAAGATAGTTGCACTTTAAATGGCGGAAAATTACCCGAAAGCTATTTCTGAGTTTGGAAAGGGTTTTGACAACAAGGAAAGTTTAACCGAGGTCTATGTATATGAGGGAATAGTTAAAATTAATAATCCAAAATGTACGTTTGCAAGGGAAGGATAAGTTGCCTCTAGTGTCACTGTTTGACAAAATCAAATAATACACCAGATCTCTTGAGTCTTTAGGCTTAACTCTGGACACTAATGCTTCCTGGTTATACCCCATGGTCGAGTCCTGGCTATCAGCTGAGATGCTTCGGGTATGGCAGAGAAGCGTTCTATTCAGTAACAAGGGATCACGTCTCTGAAATCTCTTGGAATTTCTGCATAAAGAGGTCGAAAGAGAACAAAGAGTCGAACTTGCCAGGTCTGGATTTGAATTTTCTCCTACTTCGCGCGATGAACATTCTAAAGGTGTAAAATTTAAGACCAAAAAACCTGTCGCGAGTGCAGCAAGTTTAGTAACTACCAAGGAACCAAAAGTGTGTTCTCTGTGGATGTTGCTTACGCCAGGACATTTTGTAAGGGAGTGTCAACAGATTATTCAGTGCTACCTATGCCAATGATCTCATCCCATAATTTTATATCCTGTGGTACCAAAGAATGTTATTGAGAATAAGGCGAAAAGAAAAGTGTCAGTGACGATACAAAGTACTATGTCCAACCCCTATGTATGAACGAAGTCACACTTTAATGGCTGAAGTAGCCGCAGATAAAGTAAAGAAGAGGGTAAGGTGCCTCTTGGATTGTGGATCACAGAGATCTTACGCTTTAAAATCTACACTTGAAGCTTTAAATCTGAAAAGTATTTAGTCGGAGAATTTAACTTATAAGGTACTTGGAAGAACAAGAACTGAATCAAAATAAGCAATATTCTCTGAGACTTAGCCCGGTTGCAGGAGCACAGAGTACCAGTTCTGTTTTCTGAATCAAAATACCATTTGTGGAGGGATACCACGATTTCGTAAAGGGCCGTTATTGAAGAAATCAAAGAGAAACAGCATTTGGATTTCAGACGTTGGTGAGGGTAACCCGGAAATAAAAATCCTTATAGAGATTTCCAATAAAGTGGATGCTGATTATCCCTATGTTTGCGTGGTGGTGTGGTGGTAGGAGCGCTTAGTGCGTTCTGCTAAGACTCTTTCCTTTCGAATTTTAGGAAGATCTTCAGTGAATTTTGAATACCGTGTGATTTTGAATCCACATTAGACAACTGTCCCTTAGCTTACTTCTCTGAAGATTGAGAACAGATCGTACCTCTGACACTTTCTTTGTTTTTGCAAGACATAAAACAGGGGATATAAGATCTAGATTACATGGACTCCCAGAACTTGAATGCGAACTACTCTTAATATACCGAGGAAAGATCCGAAGCGTTGCTTTCTCAAGGAATATCTAGCCTAGCTTGTGCAGAAGATCAGTATTTCATGTCAAGAACTGAAAGTTGGGGCCGTAGTCCTCACAGAACTAGAAAACAAAAAAACGTGTAATGTGGTCCATGGGCAGTGGGTGTTTGGTAAGAGTAATCAGGAAATTATATCCACTAGAGGTTTCAGCTGCCAGCGATCCTCTGTTAACCCTGGCAACTGAAAACAGGTCTAGACATGGAAGATTTTGAAACGAAGAAAAAACTCAAATACAATATACAGTTTTTGGACTGTTAAGGATTATGTTTACTAATCACTATTTTTGTGCTCGACGTATTCTTTTTTAACCTCATTTTAACATATCATATCATATCATATATATTGTGTTTTAATCTAAGTTTTCCTTTAGACTTTTCTAACTAATGTACTAGTGTTTTTTTTGTCTGATTCGTAATGTTAGAAAATTTTGCGTAATGTCTGAGTTTTAGAAAATCAGGGTGGAAGGATGTTGTGCCTCTCACCTATGTAAGCTTAGTGCAACGACAGTGATAACCATGCTTATAAGAAACTATGGGGTGTGGGCATCTGGGATCGAGTAGTTTGCGCGCGTACCTAAAGAGGTCAGGGATTTAAGAGTACCTGAGAGGACAGAGTTCAGATTTGGAGGATGACATGCGAAGTGAAATCAGCTGCATGCATTAAGGAGTTTATTCAATTTGCTGCGTTTAGAAAATGAGGTTCCAACAAATGAGTTTGCGATGTTTGAGTTCCAGAAGTTTTTAGAAAAAGTTTATTCTCAGCATGCAGATATGTAGAGATTTTATGTTACTGTAGATCTACATAATTTGTAAATATAACTGTAAACAGAACTGTATTATATACTCAAAAATTCCAGAATGATAATTTCATTTTGTCGTAATGGGCTATATATTTCTATGTCGAAGCCTGCTGCAGTCAGACGTGTAAAGAAATAATATCTAGCGATAAGAAAATTTTGAGCGTTTTGCTCACGACAAGATGAATTGTTAGTAGATATACGCTATATGTTCATATGTTTAAAGGATAGCGTTTTCCTTACATAAAGGGATTTTTCATACATTATAAAATGAATTCATTTAACAATTATATCTAGATAATAATAAGACTGCTACAGTTAATGACACCCATTTAGAATATGAAAATAAATTACGCTCATTTAGATTGTTCCAGTGAATTACACCATTTCTGAAAAATGGAAAATTGTTTGTATTTCTACAATTGTGTGAAACGGCTATGCAAGAATAGGAAAAAAGGGATAATTAATGAAATTTTGGGAGAAAAAAATTAAAAGATAATCCATGCAGTTTCGTTTATTATTGTATAATGAGACATTTCTGAAGCAATTACATCCATTTCTAAAATGCGAGATTTCAGAGCTAACTTTCTAATGAGGAATATCTCGTTTGTAGTACAGTTTATTGTCAAGATTTAATTTCAAAGCTTTTCATCCATTTAAAATTCATTTATGAAAATGCGAAATAATATTAAATAAGATTAACAAAGCAGGATGCATGTACTGATATAGTAAACCACTGCTTAAAGAGGTTTTAAATTTTCTTAAATTATCGGACTCCGAATACTGAGAGCTCAGTAAATTTTAGTATGCAGAATAAAGCAGCTTTCAAATTTCGCATTAAACAACATTAATTTTATATTAAAAGAAAAGCTTTAAATAAATAACCATTCATAATTTTCTTAATCATTATTCTAGTTTTTTTCTCTCGAAATTATTGATAAAAATTTTCCAATTCTCCAGGTACTTATAGCCATTCATACCCTTCAAAATCTATAAACTTTATTTAACGATTTGAATCTCAAGGTCTATGCTTCTAAAAGTGAATTTGTCTCATATGCTTTGTGTTGATTTAACATTTTCAAAATAAATGTTGACACAAATTTGACATATTTGTCAATTTATTCTATTTACTTTGCCTATAAGAAATAAAATTTGGCGTAACTAAGTGTTTCTGCTTATGCTGTTTCAAAAAAGATATCTGTGTTACATTCACTTGAAATGCATGAAACTTTCTTCTAAAAATCAATTTTTCTCAATAAATTGAAGCTAGGATGAGGCTCTTATATCTCTGAAAATTAATATCTGATTTAGGCAATGTTAAGTATCTGTTTAAAAATAATTACTACAAAAGTGCATATTATTTAATAATATTTTTTTTGTTTCCTCCAAAAATAAATTTCCTTTTGTCATTTTAAAATAAGAACTTAAATTGAATAAATTAATATCATTCCGTTTTTCTTCATGTAATTAGCTTTCAACGCTATTGCTCCAAAAGATAATATTCAAAGGGAAAAAAACGGTGGCTTGAAGTATTGTGCTTATACGTTAGATTAATTATTGCGAACAATGGTTCTGGAAGCAGGTAATCAGCACGAGTGTTTACTCTTTGGGCGATCATTGTATTACGTGCTTGAATTTTCTAATTCTAGACTGCAGTCACTAGTGTGGCGTGGATAAGGAATTAACAAGATAAGAGCTCTCTTAAACTGATTTGCTGCGAAGAAAGTCTCATTGCTTTGTTCTTCAAAGCATGACTGTAGTCTGTTTCTAGGTGAGTCAAGAACAATTTCAAGATTTCTTAAGATCTTGATAAATAAAGAGCAAGTGACATTCTTTTCATCCGATACTTGCAGGCTTCGAATTTGTTTGTGAAGCCAAGGAATAATGTGCAATTTGCTCTTGTTGCTAAGGTTTTCAGGTCAAGGAATTCAAAAGATTCTACTTAAAAGAACTTAGTCTGTCTTTTGGAGTTACAATTGAACTCTAAAAGATAGATTTTATTTCATAATTTCTGCAATTTTCGTTAGAATCGAAATTAAAATTTAAATGCTAGTGACACTAAGATGGGATTTCAGAAATATGGTCAATGAGAGTTTAAAAGTGCCTGAATAACTGAATGAAAATTACAGGTTTTGAAAAATGTTATTGTGACCAACTTCAATGTGCTATTTGGTATATTTTTAAAACTGGAGGTCATTTGGGGCGGAAGGTTGGTCAGTATCTTAATAGGCATTACTTTTTAATTGATGAAACTATACATACAAAACCGTATGATCAATAAAAACAAAAACAGTTATATTTCAATAAACAGTTACATAGATGATGAGCAGAAGAGACATTGCATCATAAGCCTTTGACGTCATTGACATCTTTATTAATGAAAGAGTGCCTGGCTAATGTTTGCTTTTAACGAACGCTATATTTTTGTTTATTTTTATCTAAAAGTATGTAAAATTATATTTGAGATATAATTTTATTTTTAATCACTAACTTAAAAAGTTACTTGCTACTTAAAAATTTATTTTTGTTACGGACACATTTTGATTTTGTCTTTATTTCTGTAATAGCGTTTCGTAAATATTAGGTTTACAGCGGTGCTAATCGAGAAAGAACTTGAAGTGAAATATTTGATTGATAGAAGCTGAACTGATGTTCAAAAAGAAGAAATCAGATTAAATTAAAGAAATAAGTTTTTAACAGCCATACGATTTATTAATTTATCTGTTATATCATATGCTAAATTTCATTTAAAATTATTTGTAGTAATTACTGATTCTCCATCAAAATACTTCGGCGAAATATATTTTGTCTGTTATACATTATTTGTACTTTTCACTGTTTACCTTACTTACAGTAGAAAATAGATAGTTTCTTTAAACGTAATTTTTTCCCTGAAAGCAAAATAAATTATTGGGCTCATAAAGCTGACTGAATTTACTAGTTTAGAAGTTTTAAAAAATTGAAGTAACTGTCTACGTGTTTTAGCACAGCTTGTTTTAATTTAACTTGGTAACGAATCGGTGATTTGAGCATTATTATTCATACTTTGTATTAAAATGCACGGAATTTTAACTTAGTGGAAAAATATAGAATAAGAAATAAACCAAATTTCCAGGCTGATAAGGAATGTTATATATAGGCTTTCGTTTACACAAAGGAAGTTCTGCTTTTAAATAAAAAATTCATTACTGTGGACATGCCTGGTAAATGTACTATTTCTCCACTTGCTTAAAAATGTTTTGCGTGAGTTTTCGCATCAGATTAATAGGATTTATAATTTTTCTCTGAAAAATTAGTTGCTTTTAATTTTTTATATTTTTCTTCACGTTTTCTCACTTCATTGCAACTGGAATGTTGAGTTAATGTTTCTAGTTTCAAAGAGAAGTTTGGGGGAGACGTCGAATAGTTCGAATTAATTGAAAAATACCAAAAACTGGTGTGCTTTTTCTTCCCCCAAAGAACTTGTTGATGTCTATTGATTTTACACTCGGATGAAATATGAAATTCTTCTATTGGATTCTTATGTAGCAATTGATATGTCAATAAAACTTGCTTGATACTAAGTGCTTATGCTGTTGGTTAATTGCATGAAAAAGAAGTTAATCCAAAAATTTCAGGGATTTCAGAGAAATTCCAATGCACGAAAAATTTTAGAGAATTTATTATGGATGTGTAGAAATGATGCACAGATGAATGAATAGAAAGTTTGTGGAACTATATAAAACTGTTAAAGACAGAATTTCATTCAAATACTATTACTCAGAAAGAAGTATGAATAAAGAATGAAAAATGGCATAAATAACAAAATATTTTTGTTGTAGTGAAATAAGAGAAATAAATAGTTTTGCATCCGTCTGGCCTGATTCAAAGGCATCATATTTTAAGTCATAATACAACTTCAGAGGCTAGACTGTCATCGATTAAACGAATTTTCCTTTCAAGAACAGGAATGATCAAAGATTTGCCATGGTATAATAGCAGATAAATGCATAATGCTTATTTTTATTCGACAGTATATTCCTATTTTTTAATAGTGATACTTTTGGTATATTGTAAAGTTTTGTTGAATATTGTCTTTAAGACTTTAAATTATGATTTAAAAGGGTGTTTAAAAAACTTACTGTTGAATTATTTTATTATAGCACTTGTAGATATTTTATTTCGAAATTTTATATTAACTTTTATCAGGTTTTCATAATTTCTCAAAACTTCAGCCGAAGAAAGAATAGCATTACAGTAAACTTGGAAATTTAAGTTCGAGGTCAAAATTTTAATTTAAGACAATTTCAGATTGCACCCATACTTGAGCATGATTTTATTGCTTTGAAAACGGTTTTCGTTCTTCGAATAAATAATTAACATCTCGTATCTGGGATGAAAATCCAATTATTTTCAAAAAGAACCATTTCATAAGATACTTTTATTAAGCAAATTATTTTATTAAATAAAATATTTTTATTAAACTAGATTCTTACTGATACAGAATATGTTTTTCCCATTGATGAGCCTTGCAAAGTTGGTGGAATAAGAGTAATCTATCACAGTGCAATTGAATACTCTCTTAAGGTTTTTGGAACCAGGAAAGTCATCTGAGCTCTTGTTAGGATTTTAGCTACAGACGAGCTGGACGTATTAATCACTTACAGTATGAGAGTACGCGTACTTGAATCTGAAATTATTCACTATACGAGTAATTTCATGAAAAGAACATATTTAAATTTTTTGCACAGGAATTATATTGATAAATTGTTTACTATTTGTCAAAATCTTAAACTATTTTAAGAATTAAAAATGCTGAAATGTTCATTAAATTACATTCTCTCAGTTTATTTGGTAGACAAGGCACTATATGTGAGATAAAAAGGAAAATACGTTTTTATGCGCTTGACTATAGCGATGATTTGGTTGGGTTATATTCCTCTAAACATTACTTACGGGAAACCAGTCATAGTTCCTTTACTCATTCATTTTGTTCAAAATTAGATGCATTTTATTTGAAAGCCAGAACTTCAGACTTGCATTACCCCTTAATACGTAATGATGTTTCCATAGCTTGACCCTTTGTGTTGTTCATTTAGTTCCACTTTCTTCATAATTTTCAGAGAAGTATTTTTCATAGATATGTTCATTCAAAAATAAAAATGCATAAGTAAATTTAAGACTAAAAATATTTTAATCCATTAAAAGTCGGAAATATCTTACATCAGTAACAGGGGAATAACGTCGAAACGAAACAGTATCACCTTTACAGCAAAATACAATTTAAATTGCATCCAGTTATCATTAAAGATTAATTCGAAGTAGAACATGAACTTGCAAGGTAAAGAACGAACGCTGAACTGTCATGATGCATCTTGGGGGGGGGCGGGAAGAAATGCCTTTTAAAAATAAAATGCTATTTGCAAATAAAGGAAAAAACGTGATTTAGAGCAATATTATTGACAAATTTCGACAAGTTTTTTGAAGATAAGAAATGTTTCTAAGAAATATTTCGTACCTTAAAAAAACAAGACTGTCTCGACATCCGACGTATGCTGCATTCTCCCTCCATGAGTATTAAGATAAGAAATATTTTGACAATCCTTTTCTAACATACGTTTCTTAAGAGGAATAGTGTATATTTAAAACTCTTAAGTTTATTTGTGCTAAGCTAAGACAAACTGACGGAAAGTAACTAGAAATGTTCTTTGAATTTAGGATATCTAGTCCTTCAGAATAATACGATTTATTATATTCAGACGAGAAAACACTACGTAGTTTTTTTATTTTCTTATTTGTTTATTTTTATAGAATTTTCGAAAATTTAAACTGATTTCAACAACAACTGAAAATTATAATACTTATTTTTTCAGTTTCATAGCATGAAATCGCTAACTCATGCAATAGGAATCATTTGACATTCTGACAGCAGGAGAATATTTTTTGAAAAGTTGAATTTGATTGAGAATAGCTACAAATAAGTTAAATAAGTTTTGTGTGCACAAAAAGGGGAAGGTTAAATGCACCCATTAGAAAAAAAGCCTGACTTCGAAAAAATAGGTAAACAAACTGAAAAACATTTTTGGTGTTCACAGAAAGAAATTAAATAATTATTTATTGCTTAAACATATAATGAAGTAACGAAGGTATAAGTTTGAATTACTTATGTTATAAAATTTAAATTATATTAATATTATAAACCTAAGTCAAGAGATTTAAATTATTTAGATATAGAAGATTATTCAAAGTTTTGAAGATATTTTAAGTAGCAGGTGTCTATGACAGCTTTCTCTCGTAACGAACTTTAAAAATTCCATTCCTGTTTTGGGTTTTGCTATAACAGAAAAGATTTATAACAAAGTAAAAATTAATCGTAAGATATGCAGCAAAAATGAAATACTCAACAACATTTCTATGCGGTCAAAAGAAAATTAAATTACATTTTATCTGAAATGGGAAATAGAATTACATATTAACACTAACAAAAAAAGAAGCAAATACATTTTTTTGGGGAGGGAGTGTTGCCTTTGATATATCAAATTCAAGTTATATATATTAAGGGAAACAAAAAATGGAAAAACAATGTTTGTTAATCATGTTCGCTTTATAATGCTTTATACGAATTAAATACCTAATAATACTTCAAGTCAACTAAAAAAAAGCAAAATAAATATGTATTACGAAAAACTGCCAAACGATTCTGCATTTCCTTGTATTTAAGAGCGATAGTACTAAGAAAACTTCCCATTTTGATGAAATCAAAAAATGCATTTAAGATGAGCAAAATTATCGGGTGAATTTACAGCAGAATAAACATGAAGCACTAGTATACAGAAGTTATATTAAAACTGTTTCAATACTAATTATTTTGAATAGATTTATCAACGCGGAACCAAGAAAATAAGCATTCTGAATGCATAAAGCAAACCTGAAGAGAAAGTGTGCGAAATGTATATATAGCACTGATGAAGAGAATAAATTCACAAAAATTGCATAAAGGATAAAATTTTAATTAAAACATAAATATTAGCCTACTGATTTTGCAACATGTTCATTTTCCTTATTATTTCAAGCAGACTACAAATTTACATGTACGGATTTATTTGAATGAAGAGCATAAATTCAATAAAAGAAACTTAAATTATTTTAAGCTGATTAATACAATATTAATATTTGTTTTCACTAAACAAAATTAATAAACAAAGATTTACATCAAAATTAAACTTAATTAAGATGCAATGAAATTTCATAATTTCTTTTAAATAATCGACACTTCTCCTCCCTTGTAACCCATTACTTCAGTGAAAAATTTACAAAATTAAAGTTACTTATGTAGTTTTGTGAAAAATGAGCAATGTCCTCGCCGGGACTCGAACCTCGGACCTCTCGAATACGCGCCGAGCGTGCTGACCACTACACCACGAAGGCATGCTAAGAAGGCAGGAGTAATGCCTTATATTCTCCCTCTTTTAAAGGGCATCTAGGGATTAAGGGACACAAATGCCAAATCCTGGTGGTGAAACATCATCACCCCCCCTTATTTTAGTTCGGGCGCCACTGTAGAGACGTTAGGTTTTTTGTAAGCAGGAATCATGGCAAATGAACAATGCCCTCGTCGGGACTCGAACGATGGACCTCTCGAATACGCACCGATTGTGCTGATCATTACACCACGAAGGCATGTTAAGAAGGCGAGAGAAATACCTTATACTCGTAGTTTTACACTTATTTTAAGTGTAAAAATATGTTTATCTAATCTCTATTTTATTTTATCGCATATATTAGCTTTTAATAAAGTAAGAGAATAGCTTGTACTACAATCTCTTTAAAAATTACAGTGTTATGTGAAATTGTCATCTTATAAGGGATGAATCTTGTTGTTTATGTGTGTCTATTGCTGATTCTTCTCGCAAATCTCGGCTTGGATCAGAATCGCTGAAATTTGTTCAGTATTCTTTTTGAATGCATTTCAGCGAATGTTTCAGGAAAATAAGTTGAAAAAGCAGGGAAATGTATTATTAATTTCATTGGCTTTCATACTGTAAGTAATTTATCTTATCAAGAATTACAAGTTGAAATGAGATGAGCAAGGTACTGCAGAAGTAATGCTTGCTGACAAGGGCACAACTGATAGGCAGAATTAAAACTGCTGTTGGACATAAATGACTAATGGAGACAAGTTTATATGGATAGTTTACTAAAAACCTGCAAATAGAAATAAGGTAATTTCATTCACCTTGATCAAGCAATCGGATGCGGAATTATGCTGTAATAGATTTTCAGAATAGCGACGTATTCTGTTAAAACAGCTGCCAAAATCTAATTTTACTAAACGTTCACTTTGTACGCAAAACAGATTCATCCATTATTTTCACACTCTATATGAAAGAAGTTCAGTCCTAAAACATTGCACATGAATCGGAATAGTACTGTAATTAAGCTAAGAATTTAAAGTTTATGAATTTTCTTTAGCGTAATTACAGGGCTAAATGAATCTTTATTACTAGAATTCTACGCATCGAACTTGGAGAGTAATAATTTAATAATATAGAATCATTATTCCAAGCTTGCTTCAATTAATATTAATCAGAAGAGGCAAAAGATAGCTACATGGTAAAGCAACTTTGAAATTACATATTCAGTACTGCGTAACTTGTTCACTTCTTAGCATAATAAAACCTCCTTTAACCACATTTCCCCAGTTCACTTAACTAGAATCTTAATAACCATACCAATCGAGAAAAGTAACAGAGCCAATGCCGCAAATCAGTTATCTCGGTTTTATACAATTTTCTCCATTTTTTAAACGTGTCTTATAATGGAAAAAGCGATCTCTGTATATTTTGTGAGTAATAAGTTGATCTCGCAATCTGTGTTCAATCAATCCTTCTAAGTATTAATGCTCACTGATGGGAAATATCAATTAAATCTCGCATTATATTAAAAGAGTTACAGAAAGTTGCTAACTTCAAAAACGCAAACAGCTGTACCAATAAATTACAGAAGAATCTGCAGATCAACCAAAGTGAAATTTCATTCTGTGAAAGCATTTATTAATGTGCAATATCATTAAAACCCATTAATATTGACAACACTATAGCATTATAATTATTAATATTGACAGCATAGGCTTTCTTGCAGAACTAGGGATTTGACAAGCTCTGAACTGCAAGCTTATATTCAGATGCACTTTATGCAGCACATCAGTTTATATCAATTGTTAAGCAGCAGTGCGTAAAATATAACATATAAAATTTGTTTAAGAGTGTCAGAGGTATTTATTTCTAGCGTTAATTGTCGGAAAAAAATTGTGTTAGACGAAAAATCAGTGTCATCCGTAATGGCTTCATTTCTGTTAGTTCGGATAAACGAGGTTCTACTGACTAATGCTCTTTCAGAAACGTGATACTAATCCTAATAAAAAATACTATTATTTCAAAAACATAAAATTTTATTCCTTATCATTTAAGTCTAATGTCCGAAAAAATTCATAATGAGAATTGCAAGAATTGTAACATCCGGAAGTACAACTATCTTAAACACTCTTAAAGTTACTTTTTGGAGCACCCCCTTGAGACTGCGTTGTTTCCGTCATTGTCAGGGCTGAAGGGATTCGATTTTAATGGTTCTTCTTCAAGTCGTTAAATAAAATAAAATAAAATAAAAAATCTAAACCGAGGAAGAGTATCCAAACCGCGAACGGAAGCAGAATTTTAGCTTTATACTAATCGGATTCCTCGTTTTCCACTTTACACACTTTTTCTCTCTTTCTACACCACTTTCTTTTAATGGATGCTTCCCAGAAAATTCGTTTCCTTTGTCGGAAAAGGAGTTTCCTTTTCTAGAGTTAAAAAATAAAAATTATTTTCGTTAAGTAATGTTGATAATCGTGTCTAAAATTTCACGCAAAGCAAAAACCGGAACTGTTGGTGTAGCCTGTTAATGGCTTCCGCTCTGCTAATCATTCGTTACCACTTGGGGCTCAACAAAACACTTTAAAGATGTTCCGGCCAAAGTTACTTCTTATTGCGGGTATTATAAACCGCTGTATCGTCCCTCCGTAGCCCTCCATTTTTTCTTTTTGGGTGGGGGGTGAAGAAATCATCTTGCTACGAAGAAGATAACGAGCGATAATTCAGAGAAATGTAGCGTTAGAAAGTTAAGTACGTGGTGTAGAACTATTCTTGTAAAGTAATAATAGTAATTAATTTACTTAGACGGTAATATAAACGTTATCAAACAAAAAGTGCCCAGAATAAAGTTACCCATAAGAAATAAGCTTTTTATGTGTTAATAAAGATTATAAACTTTGCTGTGCGTAAGACTTCCTCCCTGAATTACAAAACTAACGGATTTTGGGATTCATTTAACATCCTCCTTTCTGTCAAAAGAATATGTTTTCTCGGTATTTTCCGCTATATAAGCAGTTTGAGAGAATGCAATTATCTTTAAACCTAGTGATAAAATAACGGAGACTGAGATGGAGTGATAACGAAAACCTTAATTTGATTTGTGCGCTCTGTAATCAGGCAAACGCTTCGGATCTAGAATTAGTTTGCTTTTACGTTGCAGTGGCTGTGCTTATTTCTATAGACATTGCAGGTACCAATATTTTTAAATAAAGCATCGCAAAACCAATAGGAAATTCTTCACACTTTGTTTGATGTTTATTAAATACAATCGAAACATTTCCTTATAGCATTCTACGTTATAAGATTCCTTCGTTCGTTAATTATTTATTTAAGTAGCATAGTGGATTTATACTCAATCTTTGTTCATTAATAAAACGGAATTAATCAAAACAATTGTTGCAAAGTAAACATCATGAGCCAAAGTTCTGAGTATTGTGTAAGTATTTTCTAAGCATAATGGAAACATATCGGTAAGCCCATCAACATCTGAAGTTTGAATATTCCATAGCTTGTACTTGATCTAATACAGAGAAACCAAATTTAATTTTTTATTGCCTTTAAAAAAACTACGTTCGATTTACATTTTTTAAGTTTTGAATGAATACTAAAGTAGTTTCCCAAGAAAAGCTCTTCATGTACTTTGCCATGGTGGCTTAAACAAATAAAGGCCATTCTGAATACTGGTATTTCCTTCTTAGGTCTGATTCCTTGCGGCAGAAAGGCCATGAAATTTTCTGATTTTACCACGCCTAAATACCTTATAGGCTTTACCAGTGGAAAAGATATGAAGAACCTTACTCTATAAATGGTTGTTGGAAGGGCCTAAGTTTTAAACAAATATCTTTTACTTGCCTTTTTTTTAATATCACGTCATCGGGATCAAAATCGTTAATGAGAAAATATGTAAGTGATTTTAACATATTCTAAATTTCGAGGTTTATCCTCCTACGTCAATGCAAACTTTTCAACGTTCTTACAACTTTTTAACGCTTAATTGTGCAACTGATAATAGCAAAACACTCAAAGGTAACTATCTAAGGAAGGGATATTTTCTTAGAAGATTTTCTTAGGAAAACTGACCGTATTCATGTTTACAGATGGGTAAAAACATTTGCACTTTAAGTCTCGTCAACTCAGCATTAGGTATACAACGTCAACAGGTTTCCTCTTCAGCTGATGGATATGACTTTTGTAACATGGAATTAAATACAGAAAATAAGGGATTTGAATCTAACATCAGAAGTAACTGGTCTTCAATCCAGGTAACAACCGTATGCATATGGTAATTCGCATTGTTCTCTGGCAACCGAACGATGCTTTTCCGATTTCACGCCAAAGATTCGGAAATCTGTTTAGAGACTAGAAATATCAGTACAGTTTTCAGTTTTTTTTGGTTCAATAGCCGGCTTAGTTTTAGTCTAATCAGCAGCAGTATAAACTTGTAAGGATCTTAAGTTTGATTGACGTTTGTTTTATTTTAAAACTTTACTATCATCTCTTATTTTCCACTCCGGCCAGAATTAACGCTTGAATATGTTCATGCAAATTGTACTTGCTAACGCTTAAGTATTTAAGTTGTGACTTTTTGTCAAGATCAGAGTAGAAGGGGAGAGAGTGAGCCGTCTTGCCACGAGACTTCAGGCGAGCTTGCCATCAGTTACTGTCCGCCTTTAAGGCCAGAGGTTTTAGTCCTCTTGAAAGCTAAAGACGTACTGTAGTTTTCCGCAGTTTGCGAACTACATACGTAGTAATTTAAAAGGCCAGTCTTAATGTTAGTCATCTCTGTAAAATATTAAAAGTTAGTTCTTATATAATTTTAGTTAGTTAGTAGTCTTATATTTTTACGTTCAGACTACAAGTGGTTGGTCTTTGTATCCCGAAGTGCGGGAGCGCCTGTAAAATCGTGGAAAATAAAGGGTAATTTTAACCTTTCTAATCTTGTCGTCTTTGCTACACTCCATAGGACATAGTTTGCAGTCAAACTCACTGTCTAGTCAGGGTACATCATTTTCGCCAAGCAGATAAAAAAAAATACAAGTCCTGATAAGCTAATGCTCCAAACCTTTTGTCCCGGGAAATATGGTCCATTTTTCTTCTTGTAGAAACTATTGCTGGCTAGCTGGTGAAATTCGTAAACAGATCCATTAATAATACAGTGTTACTGAATGAGGAATTATCGCAATACCCGTGTGTTCTGTTGTGGTGTAAGGGGTAGCACATACAGCTAAAAATTAGAAAATTAATGATCTGAATGCAGGAGAAGACGTAGCTAATTTTTCATATTACTTGGCTTTGATAAATTTAGAGGAAACCGATGTAAACTGTGGTGGATAATAATTCGTCACCATCTTGGCTACAGATTTGTCGTCATACCTTGGTCGAATGTTCTCAGTCACTCTTTAAATGAAGGCGACTATGAGGAATACAGATCGCTCCTTTCATGCTCCCGTGGTTAAATACAGTGTGAGTCAGAAAAATGTATACACACTTTGAACTGTCATAGAAAATTTATTTTCCAACCCACAAGATTACATTTCTGGAAAAAGTAACGCTATAGTTCAATATGAAAAAAGAATACTTTCTGATTAAACTGAACGTTCCAAATGGTGCTTAAAGTAACTTTTCAAAATGGTGGCCTTCAGCATCTACATTTCTGAGTACGAGTCGCGACTGATTCCGTACTTCGCAGCAAAGTGCCAAATGGAATTTTTGCGCACACCGCTTGAATCTTATCCCAAAGTGTATCAACATTACGTGATTTACGACAGTACACATCATCGTTTACTGAGCCCCATAAAAAATCGAGCAGTCTAAGGTCTGGAAAGCGTGCAGAAAACTCGAATGGTTTCCCTGCGTCTTATCCAATGACATTTGGTGCATTTTGTTCCAGGTATTCCTATGATAGTATGAAGGAGAGCCATCTTGTTGGTAATAAAATTTGGCGCTGCCGTACGTTGCAGACTGGAAGGGAAAATGGAATCAGCAAACATTGTTAGGTACTTTTCTCAACTTACAATGCCTTCAAAACAGAAAGGCCCAATGAGTACTTTAGGAAACAAACCACACCACACATTCACACGACGCAAATTCACAGCCTTTTCAACAGTAATGTGAGGATCATCTTCAAGCCATTACACACAGCTACGCTGTGCCACATCCAACCAGTAATGCTACCAGTAAATAATTGCTTACGTATAAACATCTTCTGAACCCATTCACAAAATTGTACTCGACACCGCTCAAGATCTTATGCCGCTCGACTTTTTTTATGGAGCACAGTAAAAGATGAGGTGCAGTTTCGTCAACACGTAACCTTGACACGCTTTGGGAAAAGATTCAAGCGGTGTGCGCAGAAATTCCACTGGACACTTGGCTGCGGAGTATGGAATCAGTCGTGACTCGTACTAAGAAATGTAGGCCACCATTTTGAACATTTACTTTAAACACCATTTGCGTCATTCAGTTTGACCAGAAAGAACAATTATTTTTTAAACTGGACTATAATGTAACTTCTCCTAGAAACTTAACCTTATAGGTTGAAAAATAAATTTTCTGCGACAGTTCAAAGTGTGTGTACACTTTTTCTGATGCACCCTGTAGTAGTATGTAGTTGGAAGATCAATGTTTGAATCTTGGAGAGAGTACAGTTGCCTTTTTCCCATTTCTTGGTTTCGAACAAGCTTACTGACTGTGTGACTACATGTTTTACAACTCTTATTTATTGCTTATAGATACTATGCTGTAATCCATACAGATAGTTATTTAATTATTCGAATTTCACTCAATTTTTCAAACACTTATTTCGCGTTCTTTGTAATATTCTTAAGTTTTAGTATCTGTGGATTATTTTTTGGATGTTATTAACGAAAAAACGTATTCTTGACGTTATATGAACGCCTTTGGCTTACGTTTCTAAATTTAGTCTAATTATACTTTGGTATGAAAATTTATGCAGATTCTGGCTTTAACATCTCGCTAACAGATGTTTTAAAATGCACGCCAATAAAATATCTGAGCCAGCTTATTTCTAGTTTACTTAATATTTAGTCTTAGGTTACGTTATCAATGTTTGAATTTAATTGTCTATTATGTTATTTAAATATCCACAAGTAGTGGAAGTTTCGTTAATAGCACAAGTTGTACCTGTCTTGTTACATTAAGACTTAATGAAACAGTTATTTTAACCTTATCTAATATCTTGTGAGTTGTTTAAGATAACTCGCTATTTTTTTGTAGGGTCTGCAGGACTATAGATTGAAGTTACAATAAAGTAATACTATATTATGCTTTGAAACAGATAACAAAATTCTGGTGCTTCTCGTAACTAAGTTATATGTGCGCAGAGTGGTCAAATATCAAACAGAAATACTACATTTGATGGGAAAAGATGTGAATAAAAATACAGTTTCTTGACTATGGAGAGATTGTTGAAAACGTTTTGTATAAACACACATATTTTGAAAATAAAACAAAAAGCAGTTTTTTACTTCTCTAGATATAATTATGAAATTACCTTCTTTTTTAGTAATTTGGTTATGTTTAAATATTTTATAAGCAAATTACGAAACTGGAACATTAAAAATAGTTTATTTTTGGTACGTTTGTGGTACCGTTTAATAAAGTTAAAAGAAGTTTTTGAAAGATATGTAAGTGAAGAAAAGTATTTCGTGGCATCTTTAAACCTAAGCAAACGTATGTGAATAAATTTAACTTAGATCTCTTTGTTTTGCAAATTACTGGAAACATCTCTTAACATCTGTCCACTTTCTGGTGAATTTTATAAAGCATTTTAAACTGCACTTTTATTTCATTGTTATTCTTTAGAAACATCGGTGTAAGTTGCAAGCGTATTAATGAAGAAAAACAAATAGGGTCTCTTGAAACCTCAGAAGAGAATACTTAAATAAATTTACATTGACAAGAAGGAAGAATTTTGAAAAAATAACTTTCGTTTCTCCAAGACCTGGATATTCCATCTCAAGCGCTGTAATTAATTTCATAAAAATACTTGATTCTTTTAAAAAGGAATTAAATCTCGGGTGCTTTGTCAGTTGGGAAGTAGTTCAAAATTTAAGAAGTATTTTCCCCAAAACTTATGACTCTGTTTCATTTAGGGCGTAAGCGAATAGAATACAATTATTAGTTTAAAGAATAAAAAGCCGTGTAAATGTTACGTCAGTTGTTCATTCTGAGTGATGAACTAATACGGTTCTGCGATACACGTCTCCTGTAAACCATGTAAGAGAAGTATCTCCACTATGAACAAGAAATTCGGCAT